>DWAV01000836.1:0-16255 GCA_018231305.1 Noctuana lactifera
TTTATAATAAGAGTAATCATTAAACCTGATCAAAGGGCCTTTGGGCGGTTTGACGACATCCGAGACGGGTTGGTCACTAAACCGTCTTTCCACCAACCCGTATTGGAGCAGCGTGGTCTAGTATGCTCTAGAAACATGGGGGATACTGTTATGGGTAGAGCTCCATACCAGCAGGACATAAAAATGGTTGCGTTACAGTCGTTCTCCAAATTGCTTTCATAAAACGTGACATGACAAAATTTTGCATGATGGACTTTATATAAACCCTTGCTATAACTGATATAATAAGAGACGCGTTCTTAACAAAAATATAGTAACAGCTAAGTTCATTGTAATTTAATGATGATGTTCATAAAAAAACACATAAGCCGAATATACTCGTAGTTATAAAAATCATGAGCACTTTACAGTTCGCTCACGGAGACACGCTTTCCTCGTTTACTTTAGACACACCATAATAATAATGCGATAAGAAGTTATAACAATAGTTATAGTATTGAGGCCGAGGCGGCCCAAGGAATCGAACGTTTAAGGAAATCATTAACCTGCTAACTTGTGGATAACAAATGGGATTTTCTTCTGCGACACAGCAATTATGCAAATACATTGTTTGCAGGTTGATAGCGGTTACTGTTGCTATGCTCAGATACCAACTTAACTATATACTCGTAGGTATTTTGATAGAAAATACTTCAGTATAGGTTTTGAAGGTGTCTTGAAAGATATTTGCATGATATACGTAAAGTGCATATAACTCGTTGTTATTTGCACAGCACTCAATGTAATGAAGAGTGAGGGAGATAGTAGATACATCACCCATGCAAGTAACAAGCTTTATGTTCAAAATGTTCAAACACGATACGATACACGTTACATAAGTTTTATGTCACACGTAGGTACTTACACTTACAAGAACACAAGTTCGAAAATGGTAAGTAGGAGCATTGAAAAATGGATCAAGAGATCTAGACAGACATCTGACTAATTGTTAGTTTCCTAAAAGTAAATTAGTACAAAATCAAAATTAAATAGGAGTGAAGTCCTATATTAGATACTCCACGTGTGTGGAGGTGTCCGCCTGGAGGATGGTTGCCTCAGCGTATCCGGCAGCCACTAATAATAATGGCGACTAATTGATTTGAACATGACGGTTAAGAGTAATAATTGTTATAGTTCGATTGTTAGAAACAACTCTAGTGGTATGGTGGCCGAAATAGCAGTACTCAGAAAAAGTAGCGACATCTAGCCTTTTTGTCAAAACACTATCAGAGTTTTTGAGGTCATTAAACCACTTGAAAATCATACTGTTTGTAGAATAACCCCTCGCTTATGAGGTTTGCTATATATACAACAACAAGATTATGCCCGCGACTTCGTCTGCATGAGTTTCATAATTAATTGGATAATCACGGGGTCCCATAAAAATTTTCCCCTGTTTCACCCCCTTAGCGGTACAATGAAAGGAACCCCTGTACCAAACTTCAGGTTTCTAGACAGTATATAGTTTCGGCTGTGCGTTGATATATAAGTCAACTATATATCACCGACAACTTCAACTTTTAAATGAAAAAATTTCAGACGCATGCGTCGCAACTTGGGAAAACGTGGTCAAATGGCACGTTACCCAAATTTAAAATGTCGCACGTGTTCGAAACGAAGGTAGGCGTGACATAATGTGCCTCAAAAACACGAATAGGCAGGTGTTAGTGACCAGTGTGGGGGAAGCGTTGCTAATCTAACTGACCCATATATTGTGGGTGAAAGACCTCGTAAACTACTGCCGCCAGTGCATTATTCCCGCAACAATACGCCGCGGTGCATTAACGCTATTCTGTTCCTTATTACAACCGCAAATAGACCGTTTTCCACCATCAAAACATGAAACGTGTTTCGCGGAATCATTTTGTTTAGAGCTCATTTATAGCCCAACTAATATCTAAAACGAGAACACGCAATTACATCAGCGGTTGCATTTCACTTTTAGGTCATAAACGCATGCGGAGACACGGATGTTACGACATCGATATTTTAGTTATTTAACACGCATTCCTAATGAACGTTCATGGCGTTCATAGATAGATCTAAATCATTTTGAATTTTACTTAAATAAAAAGTTCCAGTCAGTTTACGAGTTCTTTCACTCTTTCCTAATCCTTTCTCTTAACACCCACTACAATACACTAGTTATATATAAATCAATATTTAACACATGTATTTTTAAAATCCAAACCTTCCATGTAATTTAGAGTGTATATAATTATATAGAGAATGTACTCATTTAACGATAGTCGCACCATTGAAGTTAAAATAGTAAAATAAAATAAAAACATTTTTATTCATCATAAGGTATTTGTATACACTCGATGAACGTCAAATAACACAGTAGGAAAATAGACATAGAGTAAATAGAGCAGAATGGAGTAAATAGAGATTCAAGATTTTTTGAGTCAAAAAAGTGTCTGTTCCGCGCTCTAATGAATGAATAAGCGTATTTGCGTATTTTTGTATAGATCGGTCTCGTTAGGGGGTAACGGCCCGCGCGAGGGGGCGAGAGTCAACACACTTGTCACCTACATAGGCTTTGAGATTATTGCACTGTGCCTATCGATTCTGGATCGTATAATTATATATTTGTTTCGTGTTTACTAAATAATAATGTTTTTACAAAAAAAATAACATAACAAGTATGTTATTATAATGCAGTAGGTATATAAACAAAACTATAGATCATAGATACAATAAGTAAAGAAAATCCATACACATTGTAAGGAATATACCTAACATATTATATGGAATAATTTTGTAACTGGATATATATATATTGAAACTTTCACCATTGATCATTCTCAACGACTAAAACATTTTTGAATACTTACATTTTTATTTGTTTGCCGTGTAGCCCTTTAGCCTTTTTCCCTCATATCCATCGGCGGCACACGAAGACCGGGTATTGGTGCAGCTGTAAAACGAAGGGTATCGTTAGATATCTACACATGACTACAACTATGGAGAGAAATCCTATCTAATATCATACGTAAAGGCGTTGCTTCACCGGAGGGGGAATGAAATGGTCGCCTCAAATTATATTGTGTCCAGCATCCACCCTCCAACCAAAAAAAACCTTGGCTACAAGTTTTTCTTAACGGCGGTATATGAGTGCAGCGGTGATACTTCTTTCCATTAATTCATAAAATTCATAATTAATTAATAAAAGACAAAAATTGTAAAAGGTTAAACTCCCGTAAGCTGTGCTAAAAAGCGTTTTGTTTTGTTTTATATCCGCTTGAAAGTTGCAAAAAAATGACATTCCTAGTTATCATCAGTTACTTGCAAGTAGTTTAGAAGCAACTTCTCTCATAATGTTTTCTTTCATTGAAAATAGAAATAACTAATTTAAGTATAATAACTTGAACGCCTTATTGCTAATTTAAGTATAATAACTTGAACGGTTTTTAAAGAAAATTATATTGATGCATACGTGTATTATTATAAAACGACTATGTGGATTACAAATATTTAATATTAAAGCTTAATAAGTTTAACGATGAGCTAGCGCTATCGGTAAAAAAAGTGTTCGTTGAAAATTTACGAGTAGCATTTCTATAAAATCCATTTATTGCAATTAAATTATGATATTCAAAATTTCAATAAAGAATCTCCTGCTATTCACGAGATAATGACGTGTGAAAATAGCTATGTTTTAGAAGACTTCGTTTTCTGTTATATCATTTGCTTTTCAATTAAATACATAGTTAAAGAACAAGATGCAGTACAAGAGCTTTCAAAGGTTCTTCGAAAGAACTAGCTAGACATCTTTATCAGTTAAACCATTACGCGAATGCTAATTGAATGCAAACTTTCCTTTCTTTTACTTTAATATTTTTCGTCTGATTCATACTCGTACTACATTATTATTATTGTGATCATGATACACACAAAGCGCCCCTTATGGCGATCGATACTCTAAAATCAGGACATTTGGCCTCCCAAATTAGGGTGGCTTGAGTCCATAGAACCCGGAGATTCGCGACGTACCGCTTAAATAGGATAATGATGATGTTTGAAAAAGCAATTCTTATGAAACAATATATGTAAAGCCGCTTATAATAAATATTTTCTGCATGCAGGTAGAATCAGTACCTGCGTTAGTACCAGTAGTACGTTAAGAATCAGTTGTTTTGATGAATCGGATCAGTATATTTTGTAGGTGTATTTCTTTGATTTATACATGACATGTAGCAAACAAATTGCCCTCAGCATTCTTATCAGCAAATTTCTGACTCAATTACTGCTTTTGATGGCATGGGACATCAGAATTCTCATGGGAACAAGAAAAGTTTATGTCATCTACTCCCTTAAGTCATCGTAAAATAGAAACAATGTTTGAATATCAAGGATAACGAAAATACGAAAATACAGAGTAACTAAAATGGGACGTGTAATTTTTAGTACTCGTTAAAATTTTTTTTAACACAGTAGATAATAACGGTCGATAGTGATTATCTATTTCTTTCAGTTAGTCCGTGTTTAATATCCTGAATAAATTCATGATCTATTAACATTATAGCTTCTTGTAGGAATCTACTGTCTAATTAGAATACTGATTCAATTCAGTTCAATCCAATAATAGGTACCTATTTGCATTAGAATTTAGTCGAAACTTGTTTACAAAATATTCTAGACAAGACCTGAACTTATTGAAGAAGCAACCTCTGCAGCATCACCTTCAGGATCCTTTGGAAAAACAATCCTTGTTTGCAAGTCACTTTCCACTATCATACACTCAAACGTTCACAATCCACAAAAAATTGCCAAACACTAGCCGATACGTCACGTCATGAGTTCATCCGAGGACGTGGCCCGCGTACCAGGCTGGTATGTTTATCATGGAGATGTAGAGTCGGAACAATAGCGGCGTGCGACACGACAGCAACGAGCGCACGGCGCGCCGGCAGAGCGGTGACTGACCGGCATACTGCCGCACCACCCCGCCTGGATCGCTCCTCCGGGACCCTTCCGCCGGGAACGGACCCTCAACACATCGGCGCTCGCCTCACGCGAACCCGCCGCACACGTGCTCCTGCGTCCTCCCCGTGACTCACACGCTCTCAACAGGTTCCGCGTATCCTTCATCGTTCATACAATCATACCTCTCTAATTACGCGGATTGCGATCGCTAACGAAATAAGTCTTTGACCCTTTTTGCGTGCTTGCATTTAAAATGCTACACGGAATTTTTCTTAAAATATAACTTTAATAATTTTATTTGAATAAGTATCGTTTTTTACATATCTATTTGTGTATCTAGTGGTGTCTATTAATAGGAAAACTCATGAAATATTGTTCTAACCAGTACAAGGTCCATAAAACAAGGTACAGCGACCGCATTAAAATTTGCCAACATTCCAAACGATGGTATGAATGGTTCAAGGCAAGTGTTAACGGTTCGGATGGTGTCTGTGGGCAGTGGTAGGCGTCGACAGTGAAAGTGGTCGCGGTCTAGGCAACCGTTCTTTAGATACCTCGTAACAACATTCATTAGTTATAGTATTTTTAGTTCGTGTTTTGTTATGAAAATCCTACATCTATTTCTTCTTGTTGTGCGAAGTATCCTAGCTCTTTTCTTTATTGCTCCAACGTTAGCTTCTGAGCCTTCGGTTGCCTGGAAGAGGCTGTTTTAGCGATAATTAAGGCCGCCGCTTATAAATTTTAATGTACTGTGCTACCATTTACCTTTTCTATTTCTATAAAGAGTATAGGAACCTTAATAAATTAATATTTGGTTTTGTTTCATTTTGGTTAATTATACACGAAGGATTTTATTGTATTTATAGTTTATGAATGTTATTTTTAGAGTACATAGTTATTTACGAATTGTATTAAGTGTATTTCTCCACATCTAACATTATAAATTTAAGTATAAACAATTACCAATTCAGCGTTATAATTTGGTTTCCTCCTTTATACTTCAAAAAAAGGTTCAGGTTCATCCAAACAGGTTTTTACCGTACATGACGATTTCCTTTGTTTAAGGAAACGGTATTGACCGATACCCTTTTTTGGGATGAGTTTTGCGTACTCAAGTTTATTTTTAAATGAAGTATAGGGTGGAAATTGTTTGAATTATTTGCAAAAATTCGAGTATCAATAGGTACCATCTTGAACAACACGAAGAATTTTAAAGTAGGTACTAGTGATCTTAAAATTTCATATAAAATTCATATCTAAAATAAAGTACGAAAAATCTTAAAATAGATCATACAAGTAAAAATAACAATTTATAAATTACAAAAAATTGCAATTCGTTAATTAACAATAAAATTATAATATAAGAGAATACATACCTACTCGTAATATAAGTTCAATCACACATTATAACCACCGACAATACACACACGCCACCGAATAAAAGTTCATTATGATAGCAAAACTGAACAATAATATTTTTTGACGAAATGCGACTAAACTTGTTTGTTGTTTTTTATCACAGAGTTCATTGGCACTTCAACTAGGAAGTAGGAACACCAGGAGCACATAAGACAAGATGAGTTGACAGTTGGTCGATAGTGCGGTGCACACGCGCGCACTAGTGTGCGTGCAGGGTCGACGCAGGAGCGATTACGCAAACCGAGCTGCCCCGAGGAGCGAGGTCGTTGGCAATGGACCCGGTTCAATGTCACCAAATATATCACCGCGCAATGAACACCGCCCGCGCAATCTTGATACTTAGATAGATACCCTATATGACTCTATATGGATAATTAGATACCTAATATGACTTTGTATAACCTAAACGGATGAAACTAAGGTTTTGTGGTTGTGTTAAAACATTAGTTTTCTTGTAGCTTTTTTGAAACGTAAAATAAAGCTATCTTTGTAAGAACAATAAAAAAAACAATTTTTATATATTATGTATCTAATGAACCTTTAAATTAAATTTATATTAGAGCATTTATTTATGTATGTTGTTTAAACAAATTTAATGATTAATAATTGTTTGGCACATGATTTTGTACAGGGTTATTTGTTATTTATGTTGTTCCTTTGTATTTTATGTGTACAAAAATTGTTAAATAAATAAATAATTTAATTTTGTTTAATTGAGACCGAATGTCCGTGTTTGAGTTGTTTTAACCATTTACTAAATTGAATATATGATGTTGTATTATTTATATTATATGATTAATATGTAACTATAGTAAAAACTTGGTTTTTCTTAGAAGTTGTTTTCAAGCCAATAAAAATGAAAAGCGTTATAAGGAGGAGGACCGCGTCTTCTATATGATTAATGTAAAGGCGGAGTAATAAATAATAATTATAGACAATGATAATTAATAATTATATAGCTTCTCTTTATTTATGACATTCTTTTTTTAATAATCAATACACATATACTCGTATATTTTTTTTATTTTAAAGTTCGAACCTAACCAAAGACCAGTACGTAAAGGGTTTTTAATAGCCGACAATATGTTTAACTATCTTACAAATGTTTCTCAAAAACGCAAGTCACTTACGTCTCGTTAGACAAAGTATTAAAGAATGTCGCGCGCGCTTTACGGCCGCGCTCCTGACCGGGTCGTTGACCGCGCTTTTCGGCAGGCGCCCCGAGTTTCAGTTGTAACGCAATCCTGCACTCACACACGCTAGCCAGCTACTCGCGCACGACAACATGCTCAAAATTAAAAACAAAACCGGAAAATAATTACAAATAATATGTTACCATTCTTAAGTATTGATTGGCTAATTTAATTAATTTTAATGTAGGTATAATAAATATGTTAAATTGATTCCGTTCCAGTATTACTATACTGTACTGCTATAATTATTAATTATATATAGTAACTGAATACATGCTACTTATACTCACACATTCTCACGTCGCGTCGTGTAGTTGAAGCGCACACATGAAATGTATGTGATAGGAAGCCGGAAATATATTATCCACTCGTATTTGTCACGTTTTATAGCGTATTGCCTGAAAGTAATGAAACTGGTAATGGTGGTGCTATTTTTATTGAAAAGAGTTATTAATTTCAGCGCTCACATAACGTGATACCCGTCTTGTACGTTGTTGCTTACGCACACATCCAAATGATGCGCTGTTGGAAAATACGCATCTCTGATAGGAAACCGGAAAACCATTGTGGGAGTGTCATCGCTTTGAGGTTCGTGTGGTTAAAGAATGTACACATGTTTTGCTTTGAAAAATGTTCCGTTGATAATTAATGATAAAACAAAATAATAATAGAAACGGAAACAATACATTGTTCGCCTATCATTGATTGATATACTTGTGTTATAGAATTTGGTTATTATACCAAATCTTCATTTCAAAACTTACAGATATATTATTATTATTTCGTTGCGGGATACTGGAAAGTATCCTGATATTTTAGTAGATGAAATGTAGTTTTAGTTTTCTAAGTACCTACTGTTGTTTTGAATATTTTCAAGGCATATCATAATTCAGAAGTAACACAAACTATTTTCAATAATTTTATGACACATAAGCCCTAAAATTATTACCTTTTAATGTATATTAATCTGATTTAATTCTTTATATGTTATTTAAAAATATTAAATTTTTAACGTAGATTGGTATACCTATAGGTATCTGTATAACTGCATATTGTGGTTTATTTGAATGTAACTTAGTATTTTATTTAAAATTGATTAAATTCGCATACCTTACTTTATTTTATTTTATACCTTAAAATGTAATTTAATGGAAACAGGTATGGTCTGATCTGAACTAAATGTTATTATCTATAGCACCTTTAACCTTTATACATTTGAACAAATAAATACATGAGCAAATTTTGATACATTTCTGCAATATTGTTCCATTAGATCGTTTTGCGTGCATGTGCGATAATAATAATAATGTGTAGTCTCCAATCCAACCCCTATCACATACATGACTTGTCAATGTGCAATGTGCATACACCCACACACACACACATAAGTATATGAAGGTGTGCGACACGTGTGTTCGTGGACATTAAAGAGAGGGTGAGCTACTCGTATTGTCCGCAATTAGTCAATATTTTATAGAGTACAGATGAGATTGAACGCGTTCGGTGATGTTGGTGTAAAATAAAATTATGTACCTACTCTTATTCCACTTATGTTTGGTTTTAAATATTACGTAGAGTTTAGAATATTAATAATTTATGCACAATAGGTAGGCAGGTAAGTAGGTAAGTTAGGGAAGGTAAATCCATGTTTATTAAGCATGGTTTTTACATGGTGGTTCTGCTAATAAGCGGCCAAGCTTTCTACAACCATAACCTCCACACATTAATGTGTTGCGTTGGAACCTCCAGGCCGTAATAGGCGTATGGGTTATCATTTAAAAAGTACTACGCAGTGCAAAAGAGACTACTCATTGGTCTGAAGCTCTGTCGTATTGCAACTACAATTAAAGACGTTCTTAAGATGTTTTTGCGCTTTCCTCGATTATGGATAGATTAGCCCTGACATGAATACAATTCTAATCCTGGTTTAGCTAACATCATTCTTCAGACGTCTGAATATTCGTACTTAGAATTTCAGACGCGAACGCCAGTTTCAGCCATGACCCTCGTGACCTTTGAACTTGAGTGAACGTACCCTTGACTCGAGGCGAGATCTTTGCCCTGCTATAATTAGACTGATAATGATAACGTTACTTACTACTTCTGTCTGTAAGTCGATATCAAAATAAAACAGCCGTTCAGCCTGCACTGTTGCTCACTGCCTACATAAAAGTTAATTTAAAAAAAAAACGTAACGTAACCTACCTACTGCCTTTAACCCTTTTTATGTCCCACTGCTGGGCACGGATCTCTCCCTACAACCGGGGAAAACATACTCAACCACGCTACTCCAATGCGGACACCCGTGTCGGATGTTGTCAAACCACCCTAAGGGCCTCCGACTAGGTTTAACGATTGTTATCTGTCGATAACAACCGGGATCGGCTTAACGCGTCCTCCGAAACACGGAAGAGCGCATGAAATTTGCCACTAGCGGTGATCCATCCGAGTGGCGGCCGCGCCCGACGTTGCTTAACAGTGAGATCGCTTGCGATCTACACTACCAGAGCTATCTATCTATGCGCGCTTCGTATCCAGTATGCCTACTGAATTACCTAAAATGCTGAATTAGTGTTATTCTCTTAACATAAAACGGCCAAGGAAGTCGTTAAAAAGTTTAATGGGAAAGGGATATTTTTTTCTAATTTGTCATGATAAAAAATTATCACAACCGGTTAACGTATCTACACTGGTTACTCGTAAACCGCTTAATGTATTGAAGGAAAACGTATAAAAATAATAGGTTCAGGCCCGACCTAACAGTAGAATACAATACAATACAATAAAATATCAAAAAAATAAACAGACTTAGATTAGATTGAAATAAGAATTTTGTGTAGTTATATACGATGTATCGTCGTATTAGATAATAAAAATAGGATTACGTGTTCTCTGTTGCACCATTAATTAACTTTTACCTTTTCTCATTTCAGTTGACGACAAAAATCTGCTGACGTTAAAATCTGCTGACGAGACATTGACCTTGCTAATAGAAACGGAAAGTTTTAAATTAATTAGTATGTACCTACATACATTAAATAGATGCATTTAAATCTTATGATGTTGTTGTGTGTTTTATATAGTAGTATAGATTTGTATTAATTAATTCAAAATTGTATACACAATGAGCGGAAATAGCGAATAAGATATTCGTTTTACGACTCAAATGTTGTTGGCAACTAAGGCTCTCTGAAAAGAACTCTCTTAAAATATTCTGCAATGGTCCGTTTGGTATAAATGGAAATATAATATACATAAGATATTGTACTAAATAGTATTGAACGAACTGTTTGAAACCTTACAAATTAACAATTGCCCTGAGAAAGTACCAGTTCCCTCTCAGACAACAATAGTAGCTATCGCGGTTTAGTGAAAGTGATAAATGTTGTAAACAAGCATTAATTATATCGGTTGTAGATACTCTTATAATTGAAGAGAAAATACTGAATGCTCGCTTTTAAGATAAATCTAATAGACCGTTAAGTGCATTCCTTGGAATGGTCATATTAATTTACTGTAGCGAAATTAGATATTTGAAAAGGTTTAATTTATGGTATACTTATCTAATCATGTTTTCACAACCAACTTTGTATTCAAAACGTTTTGATATAATTTTAATCTAAGTTGTAAAACAAAAATTGTAACCAACTAATTAGTTTTAGGCACCTCATCGAATCACCTCTGAAACACAGAGAGAAAAAATGCCTTTTAAAGCTGTCCAAGACAACGATAAAGGCTCTCAATTTCTCACTTGACGTATTGTCAAGTTATTTTCGAAAGGATATGCCTACTGCTGGCGATGCAGCGTATAGGAGACTTTTTCGAAGTAGATTATTTTATTTTGTTTCAATTTTATTTCTATCAAACTCCAATGGAGCATGAGTTGGTAGGTTAAAAATAAAATGTCTCCTCTAAGCATTAAGAGGTTGTTCACCCAATTTTTGGGCAATGCCCTCTTCCCTACACTGTGACTATCTAGGGACAATCTGATGTTTTCCTTTTTATGGAATTTGTTCTTAAAAAAATACTAGAAGCTGTCATGATAACCTAAGGATAATTCATAGCTACTGCCCATTTCAATACAAAGTAATCGGTTTAAAAGTTTCATAAACAGTATATCACAGGTATGGCCATTAGTAAATAGAGACATAATATGGTTATCTAAAGCTTTTAAATTGAATATTTTCATTGGTGAGAGTGGGATCTAAACCTGAAATAGAACTTCCGCTTGAAACTTGAAAAGTTGTGACATACGTCTATGTAGGTACATAGAAAATAATCAGACACGGTTTGCCCTACACTGTTTCGATAGAAAATTAAAGATCTTAATTCTTAAAATGGAATTACTGTTGAAATGATGATACGTGGTTTCTTTAGAGTCTAGGAGAGGTATGAGAATAAATATACTGAAAAATATACCACTGGTCTTTCATAATCAGACCCTCACGGTTGTGAATTTTAGGAAATATTTGAAATGGTCAGTAAGTGTCATTAACGGGTTATATTATACTGAATAATCGAAATAAAACTATGTCTTACAGATATATTTTTGTTTTTTTTTACAACTTGAGATACCTAACAGCGCATTGTGAAAGGAATCAACTATAATTTTATTGATCTATTTACATCTACATCTGCTTCTTTAATAATATACCGTATTTGATGATAACTGAAGGTGCGTATGCGTAAACCGCATAAGAGTACGTATGGACTAGACGCGAGCGCACCACACATGCACAACACACGTGTACGCTAACATGCGCAGAGATAAGAGCCCGGTCACTCAACCCTGTAGAGAAATGGCGCCTGAAATCGCTTTAAGAAAACAATAGCTGAAGGTACGGTTGGAGTATTTGGAACCATATTTAAGCTGCTCCAGATTTATATAAAATTTACATCATTATGTTGATATGCCTAACACCTAATACCTAGTACTATTGTGAGTATGATCATGTTCGTAGATTTTGTTAGTCAAACAATTTGCACGTTTAAAAGTTCTGAAATATTTGATAAAGGTATCAAATTCAATGAACTGTTTGTTACGATCGAGTATCTTACGATTAATTAAAGTTTAATACATTTTTTAATTAACTTGTTTCTTAAATTTTATTTCAGGCAAGTTTAAGTTTGTTACCTTTAATTATATTTAACTATATAGGTATTTTATGTATGCTGTTGTATAATCACATGTCACAAATTACACATCCACAGAGCGTCTTATTAAGCATCCAATAAGCGATCTGGAAACCCGTCTTCTAAACAATGGCGGCGGGTTTATTGTGTAGAATATAACGGCTTGGCGGAACGGGCTGTGATCTTGAATGGAGTGAAAGTGGCTTCAGATACTTCCTGACACGTGGAAAGTGAATGCTCGAGCTAGCCCTGCTAGGCAATAGGAGATAGCAATCTCGCGTTCAGTAGAAATGCAAGAAAGTAAGGTCATCGCACTCCGCGCAAAGTGCCTTAAAGATCATTTATTGGGCTCTTTCTTTGAGGGACGAATAGGTACATTAATCTATACACAGAGTGAGAGGTACTGACAACTGAGTGACCGTTGTACCCTTTGTGACCATTGTATAATCTTATAGTTTAAAGGAACTATACATAAATATGAACCTCTTTAAATATTTTTCTTAAGCTAAGTATATATCTATATAAAATGGTCAAAAATATACCTATGACGTGCGAAGAATGTTTGAGAAAAAGTCTGTAAGTTTATTATTAGTCGTTGATTCTTTAATTCTGTTTAATCAATAAAGTTTATTGAACAAAATAAGTAGTCCTTATTATATGATGATGAAGACCACCATAATTCATAATTTAGACAATGAAACTCTACTCGTATAATTATAGTAGGTACATAATTCTTTTCAACTGCATAAATTGACAAGCGGTGATACTATGAACCCGTAGATATGAAAGGTCAAGCGATATAAAATTTGGGCACGACGAAATAAGTTTATTCAGATAGATAGTTTGAATAAAATTCGTTTGAATTTCACATGACTAAAGGCATTAGAAATGTAAAATTGGCGTCTTTATTACGTATTGCCTTATATTTAATTTTAAACTTCAGAATGAAAATCAAAAAAATAAGGATTTATTTGTAGGTAGGTATAAAGTTCATAATAATGAATTGGTTGAAACTCACTATGCTCTAAGCAATTCTAAAGCTGACCCTTCATTGACAAGCGGTGTTTACGCGACGATCTGTCGATAGGTCGGTCAGTTTTGCATTTCTCAGGATTGGCAACTGGCTATGTGATTGATGGTTTCCGGATCAATGTATGGGGCTTAAATATTGAGATGGATTCGGCGGTGCGTATGAATGAGGTGAGGAATTATTCACGTGATGGATCGAGGGGCGTTCACCCTGGGGTGCGGGTCGAGGACCGGCCGAGTTTCGCCAGCTGATCGCGCGTCATCGCGCGCGCCGACCCGCCGCTGCATGACTAACAAATTGTAGTTTCGGTAGGAGCGAATCAGGCACCGTTATTTGTTAATTTATGCGCAATTTATGGCCGCGTCGACATGACATTAAGGTTTACATGACTGTGATATTATGGATATAGTTACTTGATTTTTAGGAAATGAGAGTTTACGCAGATTTATTGAAATTGTTCTATTTAATTTTGAATACAGATTGTAACGTTTAATACCTACTTTGCGTTTACCAATAGATTTCAGAAGGTAGGTACCTAGTTGATGATTGTAATTATGAATTCTTTCAATCATTTATGTGGATGATGACACTATTGATACCCAAGATACCGTTTTATGTGTGTCTTATACGTATCTGCAGCCTGTCGATTAATTGAATTAACATCTAATTAAAAATAATTTATTCTCCCATTTGATCTCCTTGTAGGCAAGAGATTACTCTAAATAGGGTCTAATAAATAACTATAGAAAATTATAATGAAGATTAAGTAATATTAAGAAGCTGAATTGGTAATAAATAACGTACGCTTATTTGTATTACTCATTTTACAATATACCTATATTCTTCTAGTGCCTCAAGTTGTGACACTAATTGAGAAATGAAGTTTTCAAATTTCATTTTCCTACTCGGCAACAGATGGCAGCACCAATATACTATTTTATTAACAGTGTAAAAATATAGTTTTACTATGAATTGTGTCAAAGATAGGCTTAAAAAGTACCCATTCATTTCTAAAAGATAAGATACTTTTAATATAATTATTCAACAATATAGTAAAATATTGTCAGTATGACATTAAAAATTAAAAATAATCAAAAAATATTTTGACGTTTACTGTGGTGTCTGTTTATTATTTGTAAATTTTTTTTTCAAAATTGCAGTTACTATACTTTTGATTAGTACAATTTGCTAAGAATATTCATTATTCGTATAATTCGACTTGTGTCTAATTTTATTTGAAAAGATGGTTCACGATCGCCATGGCCCGGAAACAAGTCACGAGGAGCGAGCTCAACATCGCTTGCAAGTCATGTACTCCCAACAGACCCGGGAGAGACAAGTGTTTATGCAAGAGTTGAAGGAGATACGCAAAAGGAAGGAGCGCCAAATTATGCGGAACATCATTACCGCGGTTGGCCCAAGATGGTATCAAGCCCTCAGCGTACCCCAAAGATCAGCGTTAGATGCATTAGAATTCTCCATATACCAAGATATATTAGAAGGCCGCCCAATAAGATCGGCCGGCATCATGAGAGAACTCGGTCTCTTCCCTCGACCTAATCATCTAGACCTTATGAATTGCGTTTATCTAGGACGTAAGGATCCAAAGGAGATGCTAGCGCAATTGTTTTATATGACATACGGTCATCCCATAGATGGAAAACGTCTTTCATATTGTCTAAATGCTAGACTGATTCTATCTGGTATTCTTTATTTAGGGTTAGATAAGCTCATAGCGTCTCTCAGAGAAAGATTTCGTGCTGACCCTAAAGCTAAAAGTAGCAAGCCAACGCCGAAGCCTAAAAACAAACCCCCGTTAGAATCACCATATCTTCAGGAAATGGTTGCATTTTTGTATAAGCGTCCAGAACGAAAGAAACATCGGCCGCCTCCTCTTCCAAACTTGGACGATTTAAATGAGCCATACGAAGAGGAACCGCCGATACCAAAACCGCCGCCGCCGCCGCCACCGCCTCCACCACCGAAGAAGAGATTACCCAGGTCTTACTGCGACAAACTAGCAGGTATCATTAACATTGAACCTCACTCTTCTGTGACAGCTCTAACAGTAAAAACTACGACACGTTCGTTACAACGCCATAAAGGTAGAGGATCAAAATTGTGTGTCACGGAAGTCAAAAAGACATACGGAATCAGCATGTCGAAAACAAAGAAAAGTAGTCGACGAAGAAAGCTTCAGGCTCCAAATACGGGTATGTGGAATGCACAATATATGATCACTGGCGTGTATCGCATTCACGGAAAGTCGGTTTTCATACTCGGTAACGTTTCGATTCTGCCTCCACTTGGTGAAGTTATACATGGTGGCTATAAATATATAGGTGGTGACTGCATCAACATACATTGTGGTTTCCGCGGACGACCGCCACCTCCGAAACCTGACCCCTGCGATTGCGTTAAGAAATGGCAAGATTCCGTATTCGAATATATCAGAACCACTAAGTGTTACTGCGGTCACTACTACGATTACGGCAATGAAGGAACATTTCTG
>DWAV01000837.1:0-16250 GCA_018231305.1 Noctuana lactifera
GAAAATAACAAACAAAAAAAAATACGATGCAGTACTCGTAGATGCACTTTAATAATATTTATTATGAAATTAAGTTCTGACCAGCGATAAAGAGTCGTAGAACGCTATGTACTCGTAGGTATATGACTTTATAATTGAAAACAGAATTAACGCTTAAAATATTTATAACATTGACGCATAATAATACTAAGACGTAATAACTTCTAGCAGACTCATTAGGTATTTAGCTAAATTTTACATTCATTAGAGTTTAAATTATCTTCAGGCTCAGCCTTTGAAAACTTCAAAAAGTGGCGAATAAAAAGAGAACTGCAAATATGAAAAATTCGAGATGCAAACACAAAATTTTTGCATGTCTGAGCATAAACGTTACAGTTGAAAACTCAGTGGTGCTCATACGTTATGTGCAATATGTGCATAGCGTTTCGGCGGGCGGTGGCGCGTTTGCACTGAGCAAACAATTCGCCCGCTTAGCGCATACGTGTATGTTTACAAACAAGATATCGCGGTCGATCAGCTATAAAAATATTGTTCGTATTTTTTCTTTATTACTTCTGTTTATTGCCGAGAAATATTGTTCCGACATTCCCTAAATAGACGCTAGGTTCTATACAGATATACATATCATGTTAAAATCAAATGATTTAATCATTTTCTTTTCATAAATCGAATTATATCAGAAATATATCGAAAAAAATCTCTTCAAATTGAATTTACCTATTTTCTGTCATAATGTACACTAGGCAACTATTTCATCTTATTTATTATTAATAACACAAATACAAACATTAAGAGTGATGACAGTTGTATTTCATGTTTTAAAAACTGTACGTTACTTGTAGGTAGGTACCTCCAACGATGTAACGTGTCGTTAAACATGTAGGTCAGAGCAAATACATTATAATAATAAAAGAACAAATGGTATTAATTCGCATAGCGTTAATGAAACCAAATTTATTAATTTCGCACATAACTTTGAAGTAACTATCCATGCAAGATTGCATCACGCATAAGCAGTTAGGACTGTAACCAAGAACGCACACCCAGGGTAATGTGAAAAACAATATTAGATTTTATTACTGAAACAGTGATTATCGTTCACTAGTTTAAAATTAAATAACGATTCACGCTCACAGATCCACACTAGGATTCCTATGTCGTGGGTGACATGGACACCCGTAACAGGAGCACAAATCTAAATTCACCATTAAAATTTCTACTCCGTCGGGAATCGTAACGGACCGACATGGTAAAAATTACACCGCACATGTTCGTAAAAAGTTTTAACACATAAATATTGTTAATACAATATAAATTTTGGTAGCGAATTACTAAACGGTGCAACGTAAATGTACAATAACTATGTGTGACACTAAATTAGTCACTCTTTCAATAAAAAAGACATCACAGGTACATCGAATTATATGATTAAGTACGTACCCAACAAAATATTGTCTATAACACTTGTAAAGTAAAACTCTAGAACACTTTTGTTGGAAACGTCTGATTTTTCACTCATGTCTATAGCAACGTTTGTATTACAATGTTTAAAATCGACGATAACACCGTACTGTGAACATTGTGGTATCAGATGGTCGCGCAGATAAGCGGACGCACTCTCGTGACTGTATTAACTATAGTGAGTACTATATCTATTCTGATACAGGGCTTGGTCTGTGAGTAACAGTAACACTCACGAACACAAAACTATTACTAATACTAAGCGTTACATTACAATAATGTCGTAAAATAAATAATGAGCGCGCAACGTACTGAGAGTCTCGCGTAAAAGTAAACGTGAAGAGGTATTGAGTAAAACGGACGCGCATCGTCTGCTCTATAACGCAACAGTTATTATCTGTGGCATGACTGAAAAAAAAATGAAAAACGCTTCTCGTTAGAGCGACGGCCCACTAGCGTGGAAGTACGTATGAATGTAAAGTTATAAAGAGTTTTCTCGCTGTTATTTATTTCGTTCGGTGTGTCGGTTGTTTCGTAAATGGAACGCAAGGAACGCTCAAGAATTTTGTTGACAGCTATCCATAACTAATACATTTCTTGTAGGAAAAGAGTTTAATCATTTTAATATACATAGATTTAAATGGCATTTTATTATATCACACGTTTATGTCTTCTTTTTTACGACTTACATATGTATATATTTTTATTTAATAATAGGTAGCTATCATAAATCGTAATATAATATTTACAAACTGCTTTACATCAAATTATCTCAAAGTTTCTGCTTAATATTAAAAAGTCCACTGTTTTAGCTCTTTACTTTGTGGCTTAACGTTAAGTGGAAAGTAATTGACGTTGAGCGCAAACCTGCCGAACAATTTACAAAACGTAAGTAATATTTACTGTGGTTTGCTCAAGCGTCTTATTATTCGTCCAAAAAGAAATCACAGGTACACGTGTAGAATTTCAGCTTACATATATATTTATCTTAAAATTCACTTTTTCATTTGTCATCAAACTGTAGTTTTTTTTAAAATAGACCTCCTCCTTTTTTCCGAGTTACGGGATAGTGGCCAACCGGATACGTGTAGGAGTAGACGAGGATATACGCGGGGACGTTACCACCATGAGGACTGAGATGGGCGCCTCAAATAACGTGTCTCCGGCATCCACCCTCCCCTACAGAAACACACAAACTTTCGACAACGCTTGTCTCACGGCGGATTACGAGGTCGTAGGTACTTGTAGTTAAATCACCTTTTAAACTACGCTTAAGTCGTACGAGTATTTAGGTCTTTTACATAGAATGGGCGGACGACCTTGTATTTAACTTTTAAATAAGCGACACGCTCATTTTATCATAGTTAATTCATGAAATATTAACCGCTTCAATTTCGTAGATATTGTTAATTACTTTGTTTTCAACTCACGTTTTACAAAATACACAAGGTACAAGGTACAACTAGTTTTTATAATGATAGAGCTGCACGCGTAGAATAGGTACGCGCGTGGAATATAATAACATCTCTATTATTTCCGTCTCAGTATGACTTCCCCAAATCCGTTGGCATCAGTTGCACACGTCATAAGATTAACTATGATCCAAATCATATTCAATTTCAACTCCTGTGTTAGAAATTTTTAACTGTTACAAATGAAATATAGGCAAGAGCCTATATAGGCAATCTCGCCTAGTTCGACACAACAAACTACACTACACCAAGATCCCATTCCAGCACCTTTTTCTTCGAACACTTGGCCCAGTGCAGGTTGGGGTGAAATCCCCGTTAAGTGCCTCGTCGTACGCAGCTAATGGACATTGTAATCCAGATGCAAATGGTTCTGTTACAAAAATAAACGATGTCTGGCAAATGCAGTTATAATGATCAATAATGCTATTTTACAGTTCGATTGCGTTTATTGATGTGTACAAGATTTTATTTTTGTCTTTCGTACGGGACTTCGTCAGCTTATGACACAAATCCTTTTGTTGGCCATCATTGTGTATAGCGGTTTAATTTTATTTCATAATTTGATTGTTAAAATTATTAATCTATGTATAAACGTAATATAGTGGTATTCAATAACATCTACTCTACTTACATTCGTTATCATTATTAAAATATTGCAATATTAATATAATACTCAAATTCAATTCGTATAATTAAAGTAGTCGAGCATGATTTTCGGTATTCGAATTTCCACACTTATTCAAAATTGAATCATGATTTTGCATAAAATATTTCCTCTTTTATTCCCTTTGATACTTCGCCCCAGTTACTAATGTACGCAATGGCATGCAATATGTATTAATTACCGACAAAATTATAAATGCAGTGAGGCGTGTTTACGTTTCAGATGCCATTGGACTGGTATGATTGGAATTAAATGGTTCGCCACAATGTTATCTATTGAAATACAATTCGAACATAACATCCAAAATAACAGAATTTATGATTCAGAGAAAATTATCAGGGGTTGCAATACCGAAATAAACTTTTCAATACAAAAAGTTTCAACAGCTCTACGTTCAGTCCTAATGAACGCCGTAACATGCCGAGCTAACTGTCTTTATCTGAATAATATACTAACTCTACCAAACCGCATTTCCCAGAATAGCATCCAGCGGTGGGAAATGAATGGATATACAAACGTCCCACTTCAGGTTTAATCGATTCTTTGAGCCTTGACGGCGCGGAGTCGTAATTATTTTCAGAACAGAGTGTCTCTGTCTATGTATGTGCTTTAACGCTAACACAAAAGCTCTGAAGGGTTGTGTCGTGAGCGACGTATCATGAAACGTCAGACACCCCCATAACCAACCGGTATGTGTAACGACTTTTACTTTGGCAACGTGAAACGACTTCGGTTTAATGTACCTACTGGAGTGTACATTGCGCATCAAGAGAGGTTTAATTTGTCTGACGTGTCGTTCCGTGATCGGTTTCGTGCATTTAGTGCCCGTCACTAATTAGACGTGTGGCCCATATAAGTCCATAGCATCATATGAGAGATATACATCACAGAACAATATAAATCTGCCGTTAACTATATGTAAAGATACCCGTGTAGTATATTGAGAGGATAAAGCAAAAAAGGTATAAAGTGGCATGTGCTTCGAGCGCATAGCCGTCTCGGTAATTGCACCGGCCCTCCTACTTCCACGGTTCTGTAAACGCATCGTTATACCAGTAGAAAATTTAAGAGGTTTTCAGCTGAATGGCCCACTTCAATTGTTGTGTCTACTCAAAACCCTTTTATCAAAAGTAAAAAATTACTACATTTCTAGTTTGGTTGGGATGCGATTTGTTGTTTATAAAATTATGTGCAGTTAATTTTATTGCAAACATTTGTATTTATATTTTATTTGTATTTGCAAATATTTATTAGTATTTGTATTTTTGAATTAACAGCAACCGATAAAGCTTACCGATACGGTACTATTTTGAGAGAAAAACAGTAGTTAGATAAAAACGCGACACGCATTCAGTTACTCCAATGCGTATTGGTGGAGGTACGGGAAGTAGGCCGACCCTTGTCGGATGTTCTCAAACCGCCAAAGGCCTCCGAACAGGTTTACAGACTGTCGATCTATCTATCGATAACAACCGGGACCGACGGCTTATCATTGCTTCCAAAGTACAGAATCGCGTATGAAATTTGCTACTAGCGGTCACCAATCCGAGTATCGACCGCGTCTTAAATTACTTGATCTGTGAGGCCGCTCGCCATTCACATTACCAGCGCAGCAACTCGCGCTTCATATAAAAACCGTAGAGTTTTGACGCATAACCATTATTTTACCACTCTTAATGCTACGAGAATGGTAATCGGGTTAAACCTTGCCGCACACATTACTAGAGTAGTGCTGCTACGGTAAAAATACTAAGGACACCCAAATATACTTGTATAAAACAAAAAAGTGGCTCCGCGACCCATTTTATAATGCGATATTTTCGTAACTGAAACCTATGGCTTTACTTCAGTGAAGCATCTTTCTGCAAGTCAACAAAAGTCATAGGCGCCTACGCCCTAACGATAATGTCTTTTTACACATGACAAGGCTCTGGGCGTTGATGGTGATTGATGATCATGCTCCGCTATAACCAGACAGAACACATAATGTGCTTCATGTAGCTACGAACATAATACACTTCCATTTATTTATAATCTAAAAAAATTAAATAACGCAGGTTTACCGTTGGTTGTCCGTACTTTTATCGGTCAAATCAAAAACTAACAGATTGAACGACAAAGAAATTGAGGCGATTTTTCTTTACAGTTTTACAAAACGATTACGCTTTAAAGTAGTTTATGAATAGTTGTCATGTTTTAGGTACCGAAATCATCCAGCAACCGCTCAAACCGCTCAATACAAGGACTAATGCGGTCTTTGTTATTAGGCGGTAACTTGTCAACTGCCAATTACATGGACCGTTTAGCATTACCCGATCAGAGTCGAATAGATCTAGACATTATACGTATAAACAAATACAAATTAATTTTGATAAGTGTAAATTAATTAACAAAAATTATAATAAATCTACATTAAATTAAGATTAAATAAAAGTTGACGTAACAAAATTGAAAGAGGAAAATTTTATAAGAAATGAAAGTGATGCCACTTACCGGACGCGAGCGATATTTGCGATGTGTCGGAGCTCTTCCGGCTGTGGACATTGGTCAGCGAGGCGGTCTTGGCGTCCGCCTCGATCCTGCGGTTCTCCTCCTCCAGTTTGGCGAGCAGCGCCCGGTCCGGGCTCGGTATGTCCGACGCCGCCGCGCGGCACTCTGTTGACATCCGAACGGGTCAATGATTTTGTCTGCTCAAGATTGTTTGTTTTAGTCATAGTGCTGCTCAGAGATTTAAACAAATCATCAGACGCAACTGAACATCGGTAATATTTTTTATTTATTGTTAACAGGCCCGATACCATGACTTGTTAGTAGTAAACCCAAGAACCTTTAAGTATCTACAGGTATGTATTGATTGACTAAACCCAAATTTACGGGACATCACAAGTTAGTGGCTTGAGGGCTTAGATGTTAAAATTTCACAACGGATATACAAAACTGGGTCTCACTGTCTCGATCTGAGTCGCTTCCGAAAATTTGTTTCTAGTTTTATATATATGTCGCAGCCAACTAGCTTAGTTAGCCGTTCAATCAACAGCTTAGCGTCTTTACCAAACAGCGCGGTTTAACTACAACAGCTGGAACAGCTGTTAGAATACAGGTTTGTTTCTTAGGATAGAAAACATAAACCATCGTAGGTAATTAACTAAATAGTTAAAGGTAATTTTTAATTTTGAAAATGATTTACCCACGGAAGCTCTTTTTGGGAAGTTTTCTTTCTAAGATCTAAATTTTCAAGTTGTATTTTGTTTGATTTACATTTGCATACAACAACGAACGTCTAAAACGTACGACATAAAATATTTATTAATCCGTTTTTGTCATTCGAATAAATTTCGCTTAACTTCGTTTAAGTGTGGCGATTTTAAATATATTTATTTATTGACAACGCAGTAAATGATTAATATGCACAGCCTGAGAGCTATAACACTCAGCTGTATGCCCGTTTTCACTAAGAATCCACGGCATAGGTACGTTAAATGTTCATTTTCCCTAACAATCCACGGCGTAGGCACATAATAACAACAATATCCACATACTCGTACGTAAGGCAAGATTATTTGAGCATACATTGGCATGCACCGGGTGCGACTTACAAGGACGGATAGCTTCTATTTTTCAGCTTTCCACTGTTCTTATTATTACAAAATGCACGGATATTAATAGTTGATGGAAAATCTTACACGAGTCGACACTGTATTGACAAGTGAGCAGATTCAGTAATTCTTATGTAAATTTAAGTTGCTAGTTTCAAACATATTGCAACTATTGCAAAAATATTACTCAAACATGAGAAAAATTTACACAAATTATTACTGGCCCATTACTTCAAATTCAAAAGACGTTAGTATTTGCATTGTTCGGTGCATTGCTTTGGGTAATAGACGCACGTATTAAAAATGATTTTTTTTTATGGTTGGTATTCTTATGGTTTATGGCGTTAGGAATACTTTAATATTTTTTTATTTGACCGTCGACCGGTACAAACTATAATGTTTACAGCAGTAAGTATTAATCAACTGAAATTTTTCATACATTTCAAATCAAAGGAATAAGTAAAAGGAAGTAGTTAATCTAATTCTACGTTAGAAAAGAATCATATTATTATATTAACACGCTATCGTTAACTTGATAAGTATAATTGCATGTACATAATTATTTATGTATGTAACGGAATCTTAAAATAAACATTTAAATAAAATTATGGAAAATTAAATTTATATTTATTGCGTTCTTAGTTTCACCACGGAAAACATATTTCTCGATTTTTATAGTAAATTTGACGATCACACATTATTAAAATTACACGACTAAGGAGATAGTTTCTGAGTTAAAACCCCTTTACGAAAAGCGCAGCCGCAATGTTATCAGAGTTACACGTGACGCCAAGGTACCTAGTTCAACAACTGTTTTAATACGTTACCTATCGTAACGTATTAAAACAGTTGTTGAACTAATTACCAACTCTCTCGTTCACAGTTGCAATACCGAGAGATACGCACGGGATCATATTAATATCAAGAAGTTGACTGCTCGTTAAAACTTAATGAGTTAATTCATAAGTTACTGCGGAACTGTGTTTATTTATATGAATTTTAATTTTATTTAATTTAATCTGAGCTGAAAGCAGCTGGTTATTTTGTTGAAGTCGATTGTTTCATGGGAGAATAATTAGATTTTATTGAAATTGTAGATAATTATTTATCGTAGAACATTTTCAAACATTACCTACCTCAATTTTTAACGACTCAAAAATGAAGTCCTTAATTCTTCGGAATTTACACAGGTTTAGAGGAAATTATTTATTGCCGTAATTTGATAATTTTTCTGTTTTGTTTGTTTTTATCAGTATCCGTCTTGAAGAGTAATTAAAATCGGCCACCCTTGCCATTAACGGATGTCGGTCAAAACCGCATAATGTAAGTATAGGTACATTCCATAAATCTTGGTGAAAGGGAACTTAGCTAGAAATAGTCTGATAATTATGCAATTGAGATGTTGTTAATATTCTGACTAAAAATAACTACGAGAAGTGAGTAACTTCCGGCGTAAGAATGAGATCGCGTAGGTCATGATGCGCTGTTGCAACACCTGAAACATCAACCAAATGTTGTACGGGCGTTCAACTTAGTTTTGAGAGTGCTGTTTGAAGTCAATAAAAGTAAAAAAAATTTAAACGGTATGTTTAAAATTACACGGTACAAAATAATAGTAGGTAAAAGTAAACGGTACAAAATAATGTAAATCATTTTTTTACGTTTATGAATAGCAAATGAGGATGCAGACCACCTCATGTTAAGTAGTTAGGCACATCCACGGCCAACCTCAAATAGGAGAAAAGTCCTATCTGAGATCATACGTGAAGGCGTTGCTATTCATGAGGACTAAGATGGTCGCCTAAAAAATAGTGGGTCCGGCAGTAACCCTCCCCAACCGAAACACCAAAGTACCTACTTGCTAAAAGACTAGCTTCACAGTGGGTTATGAAGGCAGCGGTGGTACCTCCCCGGGCGAACTCTGCCACCTAAAAACTACCAAATGATTATGTGTGACACGAGTGCCTCCAAAACTAAATTCATTTAATGTTTTTTACGGGCCGTATGGAAATATTTTTATCCCACTACAAGTGATAGTAGTCTACTTATATCTAGTTACAACATAGTGTACTAAGACTTATAGTAGATGGATCCTATTATATTCTAGTTTGAGTTTGACGCGTGTCGTGAACCGTACAGACACCTACGTCAGGAAGTTATTACCAACGTATTACGCATTGTCATTGCATAAAAGAACAGCCATTAATATCGTTGCACCACGCGAACCAAGTAGGTACAAGAACGAGGAAATCGCTTTTTAGCACAAAAACTTCCAGGCGAATTGTTAACCTCCACCAAACATTTTTTTGTAGTTTTTTCCATCTATATATGGAAGGATCTATATATCGACCCGACGATGTATTGACGACCCGTGTGGTGTAGTGGTTACCACGCCAGTCCACTATTCGAAGGGTCCCGGGTTCGATACCCGGCGGGGCAGAAATTTAAATGATGAATTTAGATTTTCTGTTACCGGTCTGGGTGTTTGTGTATTTGTCTTTGCATGTGTCCATGGCATCCACGACACAGGGAATCCTAATGTGGGGTTGTGTGAAGCGTTATTTATTTATTTATCGATATATAAAGCGCGCATAGTCCCGCTGGTAATGTGAATCGCAAGCGATCACATTGTTAAGCAACGTCGGGCGCGGCCGGCACTAGGATGGGTGACCGCTAGTGGCAAATTTCATGCGCGCTTCCGTGCTTCGGAGGGCACGTTATATATAGACGTTATAGATAGATAACAGTTGTTAAACCTGGTCGGAGGCCCTTTGGGCGGTTTGACAACATCCGACACGTGTTGGCCACTAACCCTCCTATCTGGCTCCAATGCGGATTGGTGGAGACACGGGTGTATCTATACGGGTGTACGGGTGTATTGGAGCAGCGTGGTGGAGTATGCTTCCGGCCTTCCCCGGTTGTGGGGAGAGACCCGTGCCCAGCAGTGGGATATAAAAAGGGTTGAAGGCATATGGAAGGAAAATTCCCCCCCCCCCCCCAATGGTTAAAAGAGGGGGGAAGAGTTTATTAAAAAAAATGCACAGAGCCTAAATACAAAAAACCTATGAGAAAATTCTGTGCAAAATTTTATACTCTTTATTAATTCCAACAGATAACATTTAAAAATATTCCTGTTAAATTTCTCTCAAAAAATGAAGTATTTCTGTTTTAAACGGAAGTATTCCGATTATTCGCATTTCAGTAGCTTCAGTGTAATTCACTAGTTCAGAATATCGGAAAAATATTTCATATTTGAATTGAGTCGGTACCTACCTACTACTATATTATAAATCTACAATAAATGTATTTTGTTGTTGTTACTATGTAATTCACTGGCAGTATTGAACACATAAAACGCCTTGGATCGTGTGAACCGACCATTACAGTAGATTACGACAGTGACATTCACATTCTTGAAGCTCAACAGAAGTTCGCAATTTTTATAATGGACTTGAATTCCACGAAGCGGTGGTGTGGGCACATGAAATTTGCATAATTCGACTTTGTTTCGTCATCGACGTCCCTCAACCTGTCTGGCACGGAAGGGATCTCTTACATATAAGATTCGTTGGTGATGACACTTGCACAGTTCGTCTGGGGAAGTATCACCGTTGCTCTCATAATCCGCCGTCAAGCAAATCTTGTATTATCATCGGTTATGGTGCGAATGCCGTAGACACTTTATTTTTGAGCAACTATTTCAATTCTCATAAATAGCCATCAATTTCCGACATTTTATAGAAACTTGATGCTTCTTTTAAAGGCAAGGAAAATGTGGACACACACACACACATAAAAATACAATGTGGGGAAACTTTACCCAAAAGGGTTTGGTGGATACCTATTCAAAGCATTTGTGAACATTTGGTGAATGCAGGAGCGCATAGCGTTTCTCATGATCTTTTTCGATTATAATAGTGCCGTTTTTATAAAAAATACCACAGTTAAACATGGGCCGAGATACCAACATGGGTGTACTCAGGTTTTATCGATATCCTATCCGTGCCGGGCTGCAAGTACGAGATGTATGAAAATAACAGCTGATAAATTAAGGCATCATCATTCATTGCATTTTTAACAGCGACTTGTAGATTTGTGTCACTTATGTTAAGTAAGTATCTCATTGATTTATTTACATTTAAATTACTTTAAATATAGTTCTTTGTGCATAGAAAATTGTGCAATGAGAATATAATTTAAAGAACTGCTCAGGCCGCAGGGAATCAGAAATTGTAGCAAAAGAAACGATACTTGAGTGCCTGGCGAGCGCCTGATTAAAGTACACTGAAAAGCCTTTATCCATGTAATTGTTTATGTTGATGTCATTATTAATAATAAAGTCTGTTGAAAAAACAAAGGAGCTTTATGACTTAAACAACATATTTATTTGATACGTACAGAGAGTGCAATCGATACAATTTAATAGGTAACTAACAAAATAGATATCGGCAAGGCTGAAATGTTTTATTCACGGTTTTTAATACAACCAACAAAGCTTTGTTCTGTAGTTTTCCGAAACAAACAGTAACAAGTACTAGAATTCATATCGCAATTTCAAAAACATTTTGTAGCAGAATCCTCTTCCGGTTATCGAAGAGTTCCGGTTTTTTGTCTCGCTGAAATATAAGTTCGCAGAAGTAACTTGAAGTACGTATTTATGCATATATTATTTACGTTGTTGGAAATTTTTATATTGTATGTTGGGCACTTTGTACCTACCTACTCTACTCATATTTGAACAAAACTATAAAATTTTTTGGAGTTAACATTTTGTTTAAACGGCCTTTTTCAAGAAATATTTAATATTAAATGATAAGTTTAAAGATAATAAACCGATATATTTATTGAGAATTGATAAAATTAATTTAAATTTAAAAAATAATCGAAGTGATTTATGTGGGTTTTGTAACTTTAAATAGCACAAAAAATTACTCAATATTATGTTTAGTATAGATTGATATATTTGATTTTTTTAAATTCCTACGCGAATTCATTTTCCCAGTGTCGTTCAAATAAAATAAAGTAAAACCTGAAAAGTTCAGAGAATAAAATCCAGAGTTGCTAAACAAAATTCTCCATAGAAGTGGAAACATAAAGAATACTTAAAAAAATCAAAAAGCGTTATTCCTAAAATCCAAGTAAGAACAAGTTAATTACGGTGCTCACAAAAGCCTGTGATGTTAGTTGAGGGGTTATGCATTTGCAAGCTTATTAATAGTGCTAAGAGGCGACTCGGAGGAGAGTAGATGCAGCCTATAGGGCTATAGAAGCGCCTGTAAAACTGCTTTACAAATAAAAATTAACAACCATTCAACTACAAGCGCCTTCTACACACTGCGGCTCACACACATCTATACTACTGCGTTAGGGATACATACGTACACACAATCTAACAGGAGACGTAACCGAACATCCTTTGTTAATATGTGGCCCTCAGTGTGGCTACTCACCTCCAGCCCGTTTCCAAGCTTGGAACATACTGTTAGTTGAACAAACCGTCAAGTGAGGATACTGGAGAGTCTGAGTTACTAGGGATCAGCGTTGCTGGGCCGGCGGTCGCGGCGTCTGTTGCTTCGGCGTCTACCTTCATCGCGCTCCGGATCCCATATAGCGTACGAGGGGCTCGCCTCGCGCTCCACGTCTCCTGGACACCTCTCTGCACCACACACCGAGTCTCAGTCCTGCTTTAATTCTCCTAGACGACGCCTTCCGCCTGCACCCATCTATTCCTACACACTACTCGCTCCTAGCCTAAGAAATGTTCGTATGAATCATCGATTGAATGAAACGTCGTCAGCCAGAGTGATTTCAGCGTCAGTCACAGATACTTTTGTTTGCATCGTGCCAGAGTTGCCAGACGCGACACGCTTTTAACTATTCATGAATCGATTTTACACGCAAGTTACTTGTACTGTACAATTACATACATATTTGGAATGCTCGCTCTTATTTTGTACCTTTCATAAACGAAAACACGTCAAATGGATATTGGTATTGTAATGAATGAACGAATCAACGAATGTTGCGGTTCCTGATGTATATTTTTTTTATTATTATGTTATACATAATATACCTAACTTTTACAGACAAACGCAAGTAAATTTTTTAACGTATATTGTAGCTGATACTAACATATAGATACCTAAAATAAAGTTTTATATCCTGGTATATATTCAAATTAGGTAATAAAGTTGAGCTGTTTGACCTATTAGATGATTTTTATAGATAAGCATAAATATCTATTATATATAATCTTGAAAACTCCTCCTAGGCCGATATTGATGAAACTTGCACTGTTCTCTAAGTTAAAATAAATGTAATGTAATTAAATATAAAAAATATTAAATTTTGTTTTTTGTTTGGAAATCCTTATAGATACAATATCATCGTGATATAATTGTGTGAATATCGTATACATGTCGGATTGTTAACCTCCATTTCTTGAAGTCGGTTAAAAGGAGGTTGTACAAATGAGGGCTGACGAAATCTAGGGTTATGACCTCGGTCTGGTCAGCCGCTTGCCTTTGCCTACCGATAAATGAACAGTGAACAGCAACACAATATGTTATAATTAATATGCTACGAGGACGTTTTATAAACGAATATGTATTGTTATCGGTTTATCATCATGCCTGGTCTTGCTGTTAACTAGGTTTAAGTACCTTTACAACTACTTTAATAGAGAAAAATTAGGTATACCTTGAACTAGCTTATCGACAATGATCTGTCCAAAAAGTAATTAAAATAAAATCTGTGTATCAGGCTGCGGCGCCGTGTAGGAAGGACCCATTCAAACACATAGACAAATTCATCAAAATCGATCCAGCGGTTTAGGAGGAGTCCAGTGACAAACACGTACCTACAGAAATATTTGATATACCTACTAAGTATTATAAAGATATTATGTACCTAAGAAGTTCTACGTATTAGGAAAGATGAAATTTTAGGTAAGTTGGGTACTTAATTTCACTGCGTGTAAAATGGAGTCATTTACAAAAGTAGATATTTTTACATTAAACTATGTGCCTTTCTATTGTTATTCTTATACACAAAAATATAATATACCTAAATCATTTATAAAACGGTGTAAACCACAGAAAAAGTACCAATTTTAAATAAAATAAATAATTCATGAGCAAAATTACGTTAAAGTGTCTTGAATTGATACATTAAATATGTTCGTAATTATTTTAAATACATTTTAAAATTACACTCATCATTTTAATTGTCACGCCACAAATAAACCTACTTATTATATTCAGAAACTGCAATTAGCTGTATCAGCAGCTGTTGCAGTTTCTTAATCGAGTCTATATCGCAGTAATCAGTGATTTTTAGATATTATAGTTTTAAACTACGCTTGTTCGTACCTACTTGGTAGATAGCTGTGAAGAGGAACCCGTTTTGACAACAAAAGTGACTCATCTTTGTCACAAAAGATACATTCAACGGAGTTACCTGTACTGATATTGTATACATTGTTAACATATGTGTAATGTATGCTTATACTAAATGTATTTAATGAACATTTTTGAGAAATATGCACTTATAAAATTATTTATTCTTTTTAATAATGACTAAATGTTTTCAATCTACACTTAGACACACTGGTTTTAATTGTAATTTAATGGCTTCAAAAATAAGTTACGAATTATGCGATGTTATACTACGAATGATGTTTCTATATGAATAAATCGTTTCACAGTGATAAGACCGATTTTTGTGCTTATCGTTTATGATATGTTATTATATCTTTTTCTTGTAATTTATTTTGTATTGTGTGCATATTGCACAATAAAGTGTAGGCATCTATCAGAATCTGTCTGTGAATACGTTTAAATATTATTCTGTGTCTCTATAAATAGCTTAAAGTTGATGATTCAGAATTATTATTTCATCATCACTAGAAGGTGAAAAGCCTACATACAGCATATACTAATATTATAATGTCTATTAATTACATTTAAAAAAGCATAATTTAAAAACTAGATCCTTAAATACCTACATTAATTTCTGTTAAAAAAAATGTAAGTACCCACAACCTAGTAACTGTTATCCGCTAATAACTCCAGGAAAGAATAGACGACATCCGGCTCAGTTATACCTATCTAGTTTCGTTCACATTATAAACTACGTTCACTCAACTCACAAGTTTTTATAAGAAAATAACACTAATTTAAATTTCTTCTAATTAAATTAAAATTAAAATTCACAAATTGTTAGTACGACTAGTAGATAAATTTTAAACACTACGGATAAACTGTCACTAATACTATTAATCTCAATAATAGTTGAGTCAGTAATATCTAAACAAAAACACAAGCTAACACTTAACACTAATTCAATCGGCACTACGGTTTAACCGTCCAAAATCGGCAACTAACACAGATAAAACTCAGAACGTCCTAGAGTAAGTTTTTAGGCCGTTCGTTAGTCGCGATACACTTGCCCGTTGTTTACAAGTGGGCGCACGATACGCGAGGTGAAACTGTGAAAGTTGGTGCGATCAGAGTGTCGGCCACGAGCGCGAGCCAAGCAACGAGCGAGCGTGAAGGCCGCGGGAGCTCCCGGACTCGAATGACAGGCGAGCCGACTGAACTGATGGGCGATGGCGATGCGATCCACTGCAAGACCAACCGACGCGCGACGCACGCAACAGACATCTAGTCTCCGCGCAGCACTATGATGCCTTTGATGCAGTTTAATTTAACATATTAGTTTAATATATTAATAACCGAAGATATGCAATAATCACATGGTATATCCTATCAAGCATCTTAATATTATGTAATTTATACACTTGAAAGGAGTGCCGATAGTTTTTTTCCGCCGGCTTTTTTCTCCCGGCCGACCTTAGCCATAAGGGCGCCTAAAGCCCGACGTACAGTATTATTTACCGTTCATCCAATGCATACATATACCTCATGATGCATAAAAAATTTTTGGATTTGATGGATGGGATTTATTAGCTACTAGCTGTGCCACGCGGTTTCACCCGCGTTAAAATACTTGATAGCCTATAACCTTCCTCATGAATGTAGCTATCATATAGAAAAA
>DWAV01000838.1:0-16247 GCA_018231305.1 Noctuana lactifera
CATATGAACACCCGGTTGACTTTACGTTAAAAAAACGATTACAAAAAAACGTGCAGGACAATGCCGTGTGAACGAAGCCTAAGGTTAATGTTAATTAGAATGCAATAAAATTGTAATAATATGTTTTGGCTACGGCAAACCAGTTAAGTGTTTGGGCAATATCAAATGTCAAAAATAATTACGACACCGTTGAACTTATTTTATTTTGGTTATTGAATATAAAACACATTTTGATTTGGTGTTTTACTGTTGCCGTTTGCAAAAATAATGTAAATAATAAATTTATTTAAAAAAAAATTGAAAAAATCGTTGCTCACCCTATTTTACCACTACGGACAGGTATTCAAATAATCAAAAATCCGTATATTAACTTAATTAATTTATTTTTATTTACATAATACTTTCAATTAGCCAACATTGCACGTACTCTAATTCTTCTACCACATGTCTTGCAGATGCTCCAAAATTCTCACATTACTCCGTTAGTTTTTTCTAAGTTAAGCAAACTCACTAGCGTAAAACTAGGACAAGTTTCGACAGCTTCTGCACCCGACGTTTGATATTTTCATAAAGTCTGCGGAAACTGATTTTCCTAGCAGTAATAACAAAGCGGTTACTTCAAGTCGCGGCGTTGGAGCGCTACGTAAAGTAATTTCTCATCTTTCTCTTGTATAAGTTTTAAGAAAACTTTATTATGCAAATGCTGTTTCATATTTCAGTGTTATCTTTTACTAACATACTATTTATTACAACACACAAATACCTTAAGGGATCGAAAATGAAATGGTTCTTTCGTTACTCTGCAACCTTGCAAAACATCATAAAGCTATATTAATTCATTCGTTACCTATGTGTTACTTACAGTCTTTTCAGTTTTATAAATTGTGTCAGCTTTGTGATTTGCTCATTGTTTTTATTTTTGTTTCAGGTATGTTCACGTCTATACACCAAAAAGCAGTAGGTAAGTGCACGTTAAACAGCGTATTGTGAGAAATCTAAACATGTAGTAGGCACTAATACTTTCGTCGCTCCTAAAAGCAAACACTCTTCAAAATTCTATAGAGATTGTGAATGCTCTATTCCGTAGCCACTGAAAGCTGCGGCCCGTTGCCCTCGTTTCAGCAGTGTGCCGGAGAGTGAAAGTCACAGCATGTGGACGTGAATATGTCCTGTCAAGTGGCGCTCTGGTTAGTTCACCAACAGTTCGAGCCGTGTTTTGTTGACAAATTTTTATGTGCGAAGATTGAAAGTTACGTTATTTGGATGCTGGTAACGAATATTGCATCGATTCAATTTATCTATTCTGACTTCACTGGTCTAAAATGCATTATTATATTAATACTAATTTCAAGTGCGAATATTATACGTAGGCGTAAAATTTAGTAGTAAATTTCAAAAAGCAACGTTAAAATAAACATTTTGATTTTTAAGTGAAATTAATTATTAATAGCTTGATAATGGAGTAGACTTTTAATTATAACACCTTTATTCCCGTAGGTATGTTTTGTTTATATTAAATATTGTTTCTATTTTCTCGTTTCGATTAAGACTGTACAAGTTATAAAGCTTTTGCTGAATTCTCGAGAATCAAGATCGCTATTAGTCATAGCTGCGGCCGACGTTGATATGTGGTTCGGAAATACGTCGTTCCTTGGTACGAAATATTCTACAATCTGTTCAAAATCATGCTAAATATCTCGAGAATTTAGGATTCTCGTTTGGAACATCTACAAAATTATTCCTGTGTTTGCTAGCTTTAAACAATCTCGCGGCCAACTCAAAAGTAACAATAACACCTCACATTCTTAGCCCCTAGGAGTGCCAATGACAATTAAAATAAAATTGATTAATATCAAATTTTTTTTAAAATTATAGGTACAAAAGGGTACTGTACGAAGCTCATAAAATGAGATAAATAACGTACTTGAAGAAGTCTGCACGATTAGATAAGTTAAGCCTTAGGGTTGCGTGGATTTATAAGTTGAATCTTTTTAGGGAGTTTATTTCCCTTTTTCGAAGGGCGTTAGGAGACGGAACCGCTAACATGTTCTATATAAAAGTGCGCTTAACCCACCCAGTGTTTGTGTAAATCGTCAATGAAGGCAGTCAATCGGCTTTAGGCGTGACCGGGAGTTGGATGGGTGACAGCTAGTGACAATATTTATGCTCGTAGACGACGCGAAAAGGCATCAGTTCTAGTTGTATTGGGTAGAGAGTAATGGTCATACCTTTCTGTAATCCTTGTCGGCAGTTTGAATTGACAACTTTATTTTATAGGCATCTGAGAGGCTTCAGGTTCAGGAAGTAGGTCTTTTGAAATTTTGCATTTGATGCGGGAGGTTAGAGTACCTATGGTACAGATGCTATTCAGCAAGCAGCGGGACATAAAAAATATAAATTGGTGACCTTTTCTGTGTGATGAAGTAATGCGGAATAAGCTGATCTTGAAATGTCGGGATAAGCATTATGTGGATTTATTTGACCAGATTGAAGTCTACATCAGATTAACACCAACTTTTTGTGGCCATGTTATGTATTTCGAACCTGTTTAACAACGTAACTCTCAGAATGCAATAACATATAGAAGATTTTATAGATTTCCCTTAAAATATGGATTTGTTTAGTTACTTTGTACAGTTAGAGCTTTAAATTGTTGGTCTGCACACTGAGCCTATTGACATATAAATTATGTATATTCATGGTGTATGAGAGAGAAAATTTCCATAAATACGTACTTTTAACGAGATATTACTAAGAGAATAACTGGATGATATAGAGAACAATGCTTGCAGTAATATTGTCTGCGACACCTCAAAGCAAAGAAATTTCCAAGACTATTTTGCTCCGAGGTTTTAATTTACTTTGTTTTCATGTTTTAGATATGCAGTTTTTATCTTTTGTGTCTACATCAAAGGAGAGCTCTTGCTTATATTACAATATTAATTTCGTACCTACATTTCTATTAGTAGACTGTGAATTTGTACTGTTTACGTGCTGCATAGTTCGCACCTCTCTTTACGTTTCTATACAAACTTTACGTAATTTCTATCGCATTGCTACTGAGAGCGCTGAAAGCAGCTTTCTTGGTTGAGTTTATTGTTCTTACTGTTTATGCGGTTTTAGTATTTGTCTAGCTGCTACGTAGGTGTAGAGATTTTTGTATGCATATGCAGCAGTGTTTTAATTAAAGCATGATTACGGCACTCTAGTGTTAACCAAAGCTTATTGGGAGAATATGTATGGAAGGTTTTTCTACTAGTGTTCTTAATGCTAATGTAGACTAAGTAGGTACTACTAATGTACACTATACAAAGCTGGAGACTCTATTCAAATAGACCCATTAGGTACTTGATGTCCAAATTCAAAATGAAAAATGATTGTACACCGAAGTAGTTTCGGTTAATACGTAGTATATCATCTGTTCTGGAAGCTGGAATTAATGCCCTGGCTTTGGTTATCCCTGGAATTTTCCCTGAATTATTGCCGCGGCTCCGACTCTGGATTAGTGCGATGGGAACAGAAAGTGGAGACACTGTTTCATTTAACGTGAACTGGCCAAAAGAAACCTTGTGTAAGAAGTAATAAGGGCGCTATGCGTAATCGCTATGCGTAATAAAAACGGAACAGATAGTAGGTACCTTTAATAAATGCATCGTTATGTTTAGTTTTATTACCATCAAATATCTACTTCATACTTTACCCGTTTTTCCTTGTCTTTTGTCATCTGTGCAAGGGCTTTATCTGTCTGTTTATAATATCAACTTTATCAGGAGCAGCTGAAACTGGCTCTTAATCATCTTGCACTATTATTTGAGCTGTGATTACGAATTACGAACATGAATTTTCGTAAAATGCATTGGGAACGACTGAATAATGAACAGTTTCGTTTAGTTTTAATATTTGACCTATATTTTATTCCAATTTAAAGCCAAAGCCGCCATTTCGTTGGCGAGGCGTGGATAAATTCGTTCAAAGCTGCTGTTCACTGTTCCTGGGAATCAAATTATTGTTGGCCGTAGTTAGGACAGTAACCAATCCGATAATTGCCTTAATCCATTTTACTGGTCTTTCCCAGTAAAAGTTTTAAGGACACTTTAATTAGAACTTTTATGATTTATCAACTTTTTCAATAATTTTGTTGCAACTATTTTAATGTTATTGTGTTAGCTTTCATTAGTAATGGTTATTCTCACGTTAGTATCTATGAAAGTAATGATAATGAATTGATCTTGTTGAAAACCTGATATAATTTAATTTTCATCTGTGTTGATGCTTATATTTAGCGAATCTGTGCCAAATATCGGCAATACTTTTGTACTTTGAAGTAAAAATATCCTCAAATTATTCAATCTTCCTAAAGCCACCTGACGCGTGTGCAGCGATAATGGGATAATATGTCGACGCATTATCATGGCGTTGACTTCCCTGACGTTTCCCGCAACAGATGAGGGTAGAGGGAGCCGAACCCGACACAGGGATAATACCTACCCTTAATCGTACTGTTAACTGACCCATATTTAGGCTGATCGCATGCCGTAGTATCCAATCCCTCGTGGATAAAAGCGTGTAGGGAAGATATTAGAAAAGTTTAAGGGTTGTATGCTAACTGTAAATCAAGTATGGTGCTGTAAAGAGCATCATCGGCGATATAATACTCTTGTTAGAGGTGTCGTTGCAAGGATTTCGTGCCTGTTTTAAGAGTGGGTTTTATTTGATTTGTTTAGAGATATATCGAAGATTATATATATACCTAGAGATATATGTACAAAGATTATATATTCTCCTTCTTTGATGTTGGCTTTAAAATGACAGAGTAAGCTTAATGAGATGTCTAATTGTAAATTTTTATCTCTAAATAAATGATTCCCACATTTATGGGTATCTTTTAGTTATATAGGTAGGATTTTAGCTTCGTTTTCAATTAAGTACTTCAATCGTAATTAAAAACCATGACTGATAGATATGAAAAATCTGGATATGATATATATGAATAAGGCTGCAAATCTCTCTCAACACGCCATTTTCGATATATACGCATTTTCTGATTGACACCATTTCGATGATTTATATTCCGAAATTTTTCGTCACCGCTGAATTTGCTATGGAAAAAATTTTACGATCCTCCGCATGACCATTTTTAATTTATAAAACGTCCGTTATGCATTTATTTACGTTGTCAATTATCATACGAAATCAGAAGAGACCGAAAAATCTAAACGTGTGATCGATTTAAAAAAATATGTGAAACGGATTAATTTTGCACTGGACTTAATTAAGAACAAAGATCAACGGGATTAAAATTGTGTTAGTTCGTGAGTAGACTGAAACAGAGACTAGTGGTAGATATTGTTGCGCAATCTTAGTGTGTTATAGTGTACTGAAACATCACCAATGTAGGTATGTATTGCATGTATGTGATATACCAAAGATAACTTGGGCCCTAGTTTAAGAAAGTAGAGATGAGGTTGTACATAGTTTGTGTACAAGTGAAGGGCTAGGGGCTAAAATCTAGTTGCATAGGCGACCTAGTGCTGGCGGCTTTTAATTTAGGCTCCTCAAACAGCTCGTCAAGTATTCACTGTCCTGAACTAAGTAAAAGGGCTTAGTGGAAAGGGAAGTGTAGAGGGGATCTTAAAGAGAAAATAAGTGCAGCAAATTGGCACAAAATTTTATTGGTTGTTTAGTTTTAGGTGTACTTATACTGTACGTGTATACTTAAATATTGCCGAGAGTTTTTTTCCGCCAACTTTTTTCTCCCGAATATAATATCCACATACTCGTAGTCGCTTAAATCTGATGAACCGTTTACAATTTAACATTTTGTATTACATTCAGTAACGATATACAAATAGCATAATATATTTAGATAATGAAATTTTATTATGTTGAATTTATGAATGAAATAGTTCACTATTCCCATTGAAGTGCAGTATCTTTAAGGAGGGACATATTAATTTTTTGTACTTATTTTCTGGGCAACTTCCATTTAGAAAAGGGAAGGAAATCCCGAACAGCATTGCGAAAATCCTTTTCCGAACTAATGGAAACACGCTTGGAATGCCATAGATGTGGAGCTTTGAACGTTTAGCCGCTTCGTTTGAGGCTTGTCTGGAAAGTGAAAGTCACTGTCTGTAAAGGATGTGATTACGTCCTGTTAGCGGAGCTATTTGGTTTCCAGCAGCAATTGTCATTTATGTTAGAAATGGGGAAAAGTGTTTTGAACTGTATGTTGGATTATGATAATGTTATGCAGTTTATGTAATAAGGTTTATTACCGTCTTTAAAATTGTTGTTACTACTTATTGTATTTTATTTAAAGAAAAGATGGTATAATATTTCATTATCTAAAAGAAATATGAATAATCCTTAAGCATATTTAAGAGCAGGCATTGAAAGATTTTTGACGATGTCGTATTTAACAATATGTAATTGAGGCATATTACTGGCTACTTCCTATTTTAATCTCCTATTCACCGTTTCAATCCTATCTTTACGTTTTATTTTCTGAATGCCTTTTAGTTATGTAAGTGATTTGGTATTGATTCGCTTAAGTTTCCGTTGGTTCTTTTTAATGCTCTTCTATTGAATTCTTCTCACGTTCTCATTGCGGATGAGGTGAAAGTGGTTATTGTTGCACTGCAGATTTTGCTTCAAATGCTTCTGATACACCTCGAGTGGGTTTATTCTTCATTCAATTTGACTTTCATTCTGTATAAAAAGGGTTTGTTGCAATACAAGCACAAATTATATCTTTTAAGATTTTAGTATACAAATGTGGATTACAAATCATTTACCTTTTTAGTGAAATGAAACACTAATGGGAAACAGAAACAGCTTTAAAATACTACGGTAAACGGTGATAGTTGCTTTAGACATGTATTCTGATCATCCGAGCTAGGACCAAGAAATAAGATAAATCATAACCTATTATATCTATATTAATTATTATTAATGTAAAATATTGTTTTGTCGAGTATTATTATGACGACTCTAAGTATCACTATAAACTCGCCATGATAGACTCCCAAGGGAAACTTTTAATGTGGCATTACATATTAATAGCTTCCATTTATTCTTCTTAACTTGCTAGACTTTGCCTGAAGTATTCAGATCGTTATTAAGAAGACGGTTGCTTTAGTTAAAGCCCGTCTTTGTTGCGCGAGCTCCTTTGTGGTCATTATTATAAATATTGTTATTATTATTATAAATTTTAAAAGTACCTTGTAGGTTAGGTTTTGTAAAAATGGAGACACTTTGAATTGTCTCCAACTTGGCTAAAACGGTTGATTAGCCATACTTGTACTAATACTAATGAGGTGTCTTGGTTTCAGCACAATTTGTTCGAAGATGCATTTTCACTTGTTATTTGATGTGTACATGTATTAGATGATAATTAAGTGATGGTAGATGAGCATTACGTTCATTGATATATGCAAAGGTTTTATCACAATGTTTAAGCACTTCTAGAATTCGACGCGGCAAAACAAAACTTGATTTGTTTTACCGTTTCAGCTAGATCGTAACAACATGGCTTGCAGCCATCACACTTTGAATGGTGTTATTAAAAGATAATTTAGTGTGAGTTGTAACGAGAATCAGGTCAAATGGAAACGTTTAAAAAAAAAAGGGTGGATACGGCATGATTTACGCCAGAACGCGTTCACCAAATTCTTAATGACCTACTTGGCAGGCACAGTTAATGTTCGTCGCATAATGTGAATCGTTGCAACTTTCTACTTTATATTTCAGCTAATAATATTCGCGAGCACTTTTGTTGAACATTGCCGGTCTTATTTACCTACTTTTTTCAGGGAGTTCTAGTTACCCTTTTTACTCATTCAAGAGTACAGTTTGTAATGATGAATCGTATGTAAAATCAAATAACTGCTTCATACCCGAAACTTTAGATAACTTTGTTGCAATTAAAATCGGAACGTCTCATGCAATGATATATTACCTATAGACAGTTCATTCCCTAACATCCTTGCGTTATAAAATTGCCTGAATATTGGTAGGTAGACATCGACGCCGCGCTGATGTTACGCATCAAAATGATACATTTTTTTACATCGTTTAGAAACACACGAAGGCATTGTATTCATACCTTTACAAGCTTAAATTTCGCAACGACAACGTGTAGTCCTGACGCGCAGTAATATGTGACTAACTCAAGGTCGGGTAATTACCTTGGTTTTATTCAAAACACACAGTGGATAGTGCGGATACAGCATACATCTATACCTATTTAAACACCATAGGTCTCATGTGTTAAAGTATAGGGGTTATAATCGTTATTACAAATACGTTTGGAAATCTATCCAAGTCGTACCATTTACACTATCCATTAACACTTTCACAGCTGATAAATATAATAAATGACGACCCCTGAATTGAGTCCAAATAGAAGTTATTTCGTTGTCTTCTATTAAGGATAAAAAAAATGGTATTTTATTATATTAACATTAAAGTCGTTAAGGATCTACGGAAACGTAGTGAAGTGAAAACTGAGAGGTGTTTTATTATCTCCTCTGTACCTTTTCTCACGCTGTCGTAATGCCCGGGCGGCCATTTTCTCGAATTTGCTTGTTATAAAATTTAATTTGACTGTTGCTTCTAATCTTGTGCCTACCTTTCAGAAACCCACGCGTTTGAGACATTTTTGTTAGTCAGGTGCTTAATTTTCTGGAAATTGAAACTAATTAGGGTTATTAAATGTAGTTTTCTGGAATGTAAAGAATAATAAATTATTTATGTTTTTGTGTTTTGTTATTTATATTAATTTGATTTTAACGTTCAGTTTAACCTAAAGGTAGATATGATTTGAACTACTTGCCAATGTCATGTTTTGGTGCTTATCCATATTTGTGCAAATATAACTAATTTTGTCTTTAATTTTGTAAATTTACTTTTAACGTTGTAGTCCTATATTTCATTATGACAGAAGCTTAATAGCATTTATTTGGTAATTCATTCCACTAGTTATGTCCTAGAGCCTGCCGAGGCTTTTTTTTAGAAGCGCCTGAAAGTTATTTCTTATGATTTTATGTTAAAATTAATATAACGCCTGGTAATAATTTCTATTATGTATTACTCAAGTTACTGTTTAGTTGACCTATATTTCATACTAGTTCATGGACGTTCCGTCCCACCCAGCCTTTACAAATGTTGGAACGTGAACAAATTCATTCATAGTTGTGCTCGTTTCTCCATAATCAAATTATTCTTGGTCGAAGCACGGATTGTAATCAATCTGTCTTAATTTAAGTTTCGCGGTTTTGAAATTTACTCAGCTAATGTGTGTATTGCGTAAGAGGAAGAGAACTTAACCTCTAACAGCGGTATACCTAAACTTTTTACGCATACCGGACTGTGTTTTGCAAACTAAAATCCTTGTCTTCAAACCACTCAGTAAACCATATAAGGTAAAATCACTCTTGTGAATAAAGAAAGGTCACAATTTTGCTCTGAAAATTATTTACCGAGTGATAAAAGGATAAAAGTCGCACATATTACGACAATGTCGACTTTCCTGACTTACCACCGGAGACGAGGGTACGGACCTTGCCAGCGAATAATAGCTACATTCCCTTATACTGCTTTTTACTGGCCCAAAAATGGTATAGGTACTACAATTTCATCAGTTACTTACCGTGACGATGATGTCTGTTTCTACTGTATAACCTTAGCCAAAAGGGCCCCTGAAGCCGATTAATCGTATGATTTAACCTTCATCTAGTGTACAAATATCTTATAATGAATAAATACCCTGGTTTTGAAGATTTTGATATGAAACACTAATATTGCAGAATGACGGTACAAGACGGTAAAAAAAGTTGCACGGTAAAAAAACTAATTTTTACTTGAAATAGGTATTGCCAGTTTTATAAACATCAATGTAAATGTCATGACAAAAATGTCAAACGTAATAGGTTCGTACCCTGTTTACGACTTGTAGCTTAGGTAGGTACTGTTAGAAATATCGGAAATATAGTTTCAAGTCCCATTTCGTCGTGCCATATAGGAGAAAATATTATAGAATTATCCCCTGAATTACGTTTCGAGAAATAATTAAGTTAGCTTCTTGTCACACGACGAAATGACAACACGTTATACCCATTACCGCTGTCGTGACTTCCTCAATGTTACTTCGGAATGAGTGAGCTCGAACATTTATCAAGACCTCCGTGAGGTCGCGATATAATAGATTGTCCTTAAGAATTCCTTGAGGCAGTTGCGTGGTAAGTGTTATTTGTAGGTAATATATCTATATGGGATTTATATAAAGCGATTCCTAGGATAATATTACAAAGCTTCTATCTAAGTAGCTTATTAAATAGGTACCATGCATTGTTACGATGCCCTGCTAAGTTCGTAGAGCAGTCGTCGTGTTGCCTAAGTTGCCTAAGAAATGCTTGCAAAGTTTGATAGCTCTATACAAAAATTACTAATTACGTTTTTTTTTCCTTTATAACAGGCATATTATTACTATACGTAACATCTCAGTGAAGTGAGGCGTCTCTTTTAAATGAAAGTGAAATAAGCTTCTCAATACATTTTGGAACTCCCAATGCCAAAGCGTCTCAGACAGGCACTTATTTTCCACTTGTGGATAAATGGGAACCCAGTCCGAAATCGTTTTTAGGAAATCCGGAAACTTGTCGTATTGAAATTGCATTTAAAGTGGGTCATAGCTCTGAGGCATAAGCGTGTAATCGTATACGTGGCTACGTTATTTTTCATTATTAATGCAATCACAAACCAAAAATCTACTTTTTATTAATTTAGTCATGGATATCATTTCATATTTATCTATTTTATAACCCTCTTCTAGAGTATAAGTACATATTTACTTACATTTTCACATCTCAAATGTAAAGAATTTCATATCAAAAGTTGACGATGAATTTGCGTAGCTGGCTTTGTAAAAATTTAACAATTCTCTTGTTTTCCTTCTAAATTGAATATATTTTAAAAGTATTAGTGTAAACATCTTTAAAAACTGAACGAATGCAAAGTTAGGAAAAGCAATGGCAATGTCCCGACGAGTTTTCGCAATTCGTTGGAGAAGTTCGGAAATAAAGTTTGATAGAAAAAGGACTGGAAGCGCCGAAGCGCTATGTGTGACTAAAAAAACGTGACGAACTCAGTTCCGGTGCTGACCCGGTTTAAACTTGCATCACCTCGCAGAGGAAGTTTCTGAATTCAAAACGCTGTGACATGATGAACACTTGGTGACTTGTAAATTTTTTAAGGCATTTTAAATAGATACCTACCTATTGCATATGAAAAATTCATAGCGATAGTTTCACCTTTATCGTCCTTCATCAATATTTACACTGTTGGCATGACGATGGATTAAAGTACTCTGCTCGTAAACTCTCTAAATAAAGTCCAAAACCATGTTTGTAAATATTTCATAAATTTATTGGTTTCACAGAGTAAGTGCAAGGATTTAAAATCCCTGCTTGCCAGTTGGTGTTGAATACGATAATCCACCTTTTTCTAAAACTTGCTTCATGAACAGTGAGTAATATTTTAATACGGTTTTTATACCTATTTTCAGACATATGCAAAACTAAACAATTTACACTCATAACTTCAATATAAAATGAAAAGAATATCAACATTCAAGGGTGCTAGGTATATCCCCAAATTGTCACAGACTATTCACATTCACAAACTGTTCTGAGGTCATACGAAAGTTCTCTCGCAAAAACAGTTATAATAAAACAACGATCATAATATTATCAGAAACACGCAACCCACCTAATGATCATTCGGCCAAGTAAAGAGAACGTAGTTTTTACTTCACCACTACTAATAATTTTTGCTCATATAACGATGTAATGTATCATCATTTTCTTTTGATCTTCTGCTTTCTCATGAAGGGATGTGTGCGGACTTGGAAGAAATTTGTTGCGAGTATTTTTCTGCCTCATAGCTGAAGATTCTAGTGAACTCTTATAATATTTATTGTACTTCTTATATTTTAATAATAGTTTTTTAGGGATATTTCTTATTCGGTTCTATTTTGTAATAAACTTTTATTTGTCGACCTTACGCTTGACTTTTTGTTTCAATCGTGGAAAAATGGTACAGCATCGCGTAGTTTTTCAAAGAAACCAACTTAAAATTTGTATAACTGTAAAGAGCCGCGTCCACTGCTATCTGGCCGCACTAAAAGAGCCATTCTGTAGCGTCACTTGCAAGCAAAACATCCAAAAGCTGCAGTGGCCCCGACCGCAATAAACCGGAGCGGAAGGAAGGAAAGTTTCATTTGATATTCCATTTTTATGGACGAACTCTACGCGGCACAAGCGATGCCTTCGACGTGTGTGTTGGTGACATGATTGGCAGGAGTGACCAATGTTTGATGAATATTGTTAAAGAATACACAGAATATACTTGAGTTATTAAATAATTCGTTGGTATGTTGAGGATGATTGGAGTAAGTACCAACTTTTTGGCGGTACATAAATAAAATAAATAAATAAAATAAAAACCATTTTTATTCATCATAAGGTATTTGTATACACTCGATGAACGTCAAATAACACAGTACCTACATCGGCTTTAGGCGCCCTTTTGGCTAAGGTAGGCCGGGAGAAAAAAGCCGGCGGAAAAAAACATCTTTTTTTTAAATCTTTTTTTGCATCTAACAAATCCAATCTCACTAAAAACTGACTGTAGGTATGTGGCATTTTATATTTGTCGAAACTGGGTTCTTATTAGCTTTCGGTAACATGTGCGATATATTATATTGGCATAATAAATAAAAATCATCATTATATCCTTACTAATATAATTTAGACGTCTAATAGAAAATACACAACTATGTAGTCTACGATATTTGTCCTCAAATGAACTTGCAAACAACATTTAATGTCTCAACTAAACACACGCTAAGACAAACACTAACTCGGGGCGAACAACTACTAATCATATTAGCCTTATTAATTACTTCCTCCACGTGTTATTGCCGAATGAAAATGTATGGAGAGTAGCGTATAGCTGGCAAACTTCTGAGCTTAGGGTGGATGCAGCTGCAAATAGAACTTATTAGAACTTCAGGAAGTCACGAGATCATAAATTCTTTTCTTGATACACTGTTCTGCTGTAATTTTGTGTCCTTGACCGATGGCTAGACTTTGTGTTAAAGTATAATAGGCGAGGGGTCACGTGCTTTAATATTAATTTAATTACACTGCGAGTTTAACAACCTATTTTCTCTTTCATCGATGAGTTGATATTTAATTATAATTAATAACAACAATAAACATAAAGCCATGTTAAATATCGTTTTGCTTAATTTTGTTGCATCACTAATTGGTCATCAAAGGCTGTGGTTTGCCCTGATTAAATCAGTACGACTTTTTGCTCGCGTTTGTAACGCTGTTTTAATTAACACATTTAAATGTCTTTGTATTCGGACATTGTTACTAGTAAATTAATTTTCAATTGGTATAAAAGTTTTGTAAAATTAAATTTCTTTATCGCTGTAATTTATAAAAAATCACGTTAATTTAAAATGTAATGGGAAATGTCAATGAGAATTTAATAAGTTAATTTAACCTACCGACCGGCCGGACCGGCGTGGCAACCTCTACACTACACGGGTCAATTTATTTATTTGAATTTCTTAATTCTAAATAATTTAAAACGTAAATTACTAAACGTGAATCTATACTATGTACATATTATGTAGGTACATTGATCAAATTATGGGAAAGTCCATATTTACTTCAAACTTGACTGACTGTATATCCGCACGTATTAAACAAAAAAAAATGAATGACGAAAAGTTGGTAGTTTTAAAAGTTAAATATTTTAGCTGCCGTCAAAGGGTTGTCGCCGATTGCGGAGTAGCGAAGCGGGAGCGAGCGCGGACGCGGTGCGACAGATGCGGGTGCACAGTCGAGCGCGAAATCGCGCTGCAGAACGCCCTCGAAGCACCACTGCTATACAATATACGAAATGGATGCGGCATTTAATGTTCAAATCTCTTCAATTTCAAATTAAATAATAATAAAGTCTGTGTCGTAATCGCGCTTTGAACTTGGTTATACAAGGACGCTAGTCCTTTTTAGGGGATATTAATTGAACTCAGTTTTATTTTTCTATGTTATTATAGTTCTCGCAAATTAAGTAGGTATATAAGTACTTAAGTACTATAGCTACTATAATTTACTACAGTTATAGTTATTTAATTTTAATAATTTGTCTGGCATTTCAAAATAATATGCTTATCGTTAGTTTACACCACTTTATCGTTAGTTTCTACCTCAATACTAAAATTAAGTCGGTCCCTTTCATTTGGCCCTTTATGTTTGTCTAGTTAAATTAAGTTGAAAATTTATTCCGCATTAGTTCTGTTGGAACCCCTGTGTCAACGTCGAATTTATAATTTTGGGGGCAAAACTAATATCGTATCAGTTTAATTACTTTTTGATGATAATCGTTTCTCGATGCGAATTAATTTAATTTTCAGAATTCAAATAAATACCTTTTACAGCAATAATCTTATGTGTTCACTACCTCTCATTGTTTTGTTAAGTGAACTGCATTTAGACTTATAAACAATAACGCTATGCAATTGATACTCAGTTGATTATAGGGGGAAAGAATGTCAATCACAGAGGTATAATTTGCTCGCTTATTTAACTAAACATTTCTCTGCATCTGAAGTCCGTTGGAAACAGTGGCAGCGGGCCAGTGAATTAATATTCTGTGGGACGACGTCACAAGCACGGCCGCACGCATGCCTTGGTTTCAGAACGGACGCCATACCCACTCATTATAAACAGTTTATACCCGAAAATATACTTTAGAAATAAATATTTATGCTCTAAAAATAAGTATGCCTGACAATGCTTATTAATTTCCTATTTTTTATTATCTTTTATTTAAAAAAAATCCTTAAAAACACATGGTACACGTAGACACTCTAAATTGAAATTAAAATTAACTGGGCCCATAACCTAATGAAATAACCGGTAACTTTCCATAGACTAACTATATAACTTTTATTAAAAAGTTAACACTGTTAACAGTACACAGACTTATTTCAATACATAAATACCTATTATCTTAACACGTATTAACTTTCGAATTGTACCTAAACTATAAAAGAAAAACATTATCAATAGACAGTTCAGACTAAGGTCATAAACAAATGAACGACGTGTCTTGTTACATGACTTATAATTGTCTTGTAAGTGATGTACTGGGCGATAAGTTATTATTCCACGTAATATATGTACAACACCCTGGTCGTTCACGCTAGTCTTGCTTTCAAAGGCATCCAGGATCACTCATTAGGAACGATTATGTTACATGCATAGATATGTATGAGTTCCTTCATTCCTGCCGTTATCTATAATTTTCCTAGCTTTTTAAATATTTTATCTAGGATGCACGTAGGAATATACATAATTGAGAGTTACATATTATTATTAAGAATTCAAAACATGAAATTCATGTGAAATGTATATGATCAAACATTCGAACTATCGCTGGAGTTTAAAACAAGATACGCAATCGTCATCAATTGGTTGAATGCATACATAAATTAGAACCCTCACGACCGGAGGGCAGTCGAGATTAATGTTAGTATTAATCGAGTGACCACTGCTCTACGGTGGCGGTCTCACGATTAATGTTGTATTTAACAAAGCTTACAATTTTATTGAAATCAAGCATTGAGGTTCTTTAAAAATTATTACCTAATATAATAATATATTCATTCAGTACTATCAATGCAGAGATCACAGGTACCTATAACTCGGCACAAATATTCATTTTCAACAAGAAGTCACTCTGTCACCATCTTTACTACATAGTATAAAACAAAGTCGCTTTCTCTGTCCCTATATCCCTATGTATGCTTAAATCTTTAAAACTATAAAACGGATTTTGATGCGTTTTTTTTCAAAGATAGAGTGATTGAAGAGAAAGGTTTATATGCATAAACGTTCACTGTTTTTCTGTAGTGTATTTAGTATCAGCATTGCGCCCGTGCGAAGCCGGGGCGGGTTTTATACAAAGTTCTATATAAAGGAGTCAAATATTTTTGTAACTTTTATAAAACAAAAATGATAAAGATCAATATATATTATAGTAGTGAGTGTTATATGTATTAAAAAATAAATATGTATGTTTTGTCACATGCATACTAGTAACATTTAGGTAGTCGTCCTGGGCTGGTCCAGCGTTAGTGCAGAACTAACCGCCAATTAAACTAGTGGCCG
>DWAV01000839.1:0-16237 GCA_018231305.1 Noctuana lactifera
TTAATTGCTTCATTTGCTTCACGGCAGACATGGGTGCAGCGGTGGTACTTCCCCGGTCGAACCATACAAGTTCTACCGCCTACAACTTCTGACCTTAGTTTAGTGTTTCCTTTAAAATTCTTATTTAAAGTCACTAACAAAACTATATTAAATACTAGCGACCCGCCCCCGCTTCACACGGGTGCAATGCTGATACTAAATAAATACACTACAGAAAAACTGTGAATGTTTATACATATAAACCTTCCTCTTCAATCACTCTATGTAATAAATAAAACCCCATCAAAATCCGTTGCGTAGTTTTAAAGATTTAAGCATACATAGGGACAGAGAAAGCGACATTATTTTATACTATGTAGTGATTCTCAAAAAGTTAGGCACAAAGAGGAAACGAAAATAGAATAATTCGATAAAATATTATTATTTAAATTATTGCTTCGCTAGTTACCAAAAATGTATCCTATGAATTACGAGTAGGTAGGAGTAGGCTTCTTAATAATATTAAGTTGATTATTCATTGCCGTTATAATTTGTGTACCTACCTGTTTTGGCTGCAGAACTTTAATAGCGTGAAGTGTTGCCACGCCTTGGTTGTTCACTCTTAAACTAATCTTGCCACTCATCTCGGCTGTCGTCGCTGTTGCTGACTTGATTTCCTTCTTAGATCCACGGCCGACCTGAAAATATTATTGATGGAGAATAGTCGAACTTACTTCCCTTGAACTGTACTTTTGAGTATAGGAAAAGTTACGAATTTGTTTTCAAATTGCCAAGATTGTAGTAACGTTTTGAAGCTATGTTAATTAAAAGGATAAATTTCATAATCTTCCTTTGCAGCGAGGAAGCGGCTATGAATATTCGGATGTTGTCCGCTCCCGCTATTACTCAACTTGAATATGATTGCGATACAATTTCAATGCTTCAAGGCTCTTATGCGATTCAACGTTAAAATGTTACCCGTATTTCTTACCTTCTTCTCGACTCTCAAAATCAATGGTCCAACAGCAAAGTTGCTCTTAACTGTGGTGTGATCTGACATTATGCTGACTGCGACGTCACCAGTTCTCCTTAGCGACGACAATCCATACAGCGTGCCCCTCGCTCTTGGTTTGCTTTTCTCCGAAGTCTTCACTTTGTTCTTGTTAACAGCTGGTTTTTTGGTCGTTGTCTTCGTTGGTGGTTTAGGTTTCGGTTTAGTTGCCTTACTTGGAGGCTTGGGTTTGGTCGCAGGCTTGGCTTTGCTACTCCCGTTTCCTGATTTCTCTTTGGAAGCTCTTGATTCCGTCGCAACGGTTTCAACCTGTTCTACAATTTTAGATTTCTCCTCAGCAATGTTTTCCTCGATCTTGTTAATGCTGTCAGGAATCTCGGTTGTTGTAATCTTGACTTTCGCTTGTTCAGAGCCAGTACGTGCCGTGTTCTTCTTTTTATTGGAAGTTTTCCTAAAACAGCAATAACATGAATTGTCTAATCAATTTCAAGTGAAAGTGATATCCGAAAATAAACGATCGTGGCATAATGTTTTTGCAACGAATATCGTATTCAGTACAGCATATCTAAGGTATCGTTAAAATTAAATGATTCATTATATAAAAATAAAGCAAAATATTGCTCTCTAACTTTACCTTTTGTTGGTCTTATTTTTATTCTTGCTTTTCTTTGGTTTTGTTGTCTTTTTGTTTGCATCTATCGGTTGCAGTTTTACGCTAACGGGATCGTACGAGCGCTTTAGAATGTCGTTCATTTTCTCAATTATGTTGTCGACGAATCTGTTGTACTTCACTATGTAGATGGCTGGTACTGGAGGTTTCTTTACTGGTTCATCGTCCAATGCGCCTGTTTATTACATATTAGGTATTTTATCAAATGCAGTCTGTAAGGAAACTAGCTTACCTACCTATACCTAGAGATCACTGTTCAATTTAGACAGTTGTTCATAAACACGTAAATACTGTTTTATGAATGTAGCTAATGTAGCTAGTCTTTTAGTGTGCCAATGTAGCTAATGTACCTATAGTATTTTTGTGTAGATACCTTGTGTGTAATTATTATAATTATGTATTTCAGTAATAATGACAAAATATTTTATACTGAAGTCTACGTTTTAGAGCACATGGACTAAGATTCCGCTATCACACTATTTTATATACTTTCTTATTCGATTCATTACCAACTCCGTCTAAGTACCTACTGATGACAATATTACCTAATGTTTCATTCTTCTTCCTATAAATAATAACCACGATAATGGACCCAAGATTATAGTTTCTCTACACGCGTAGGTATATGAAGATATTTTATTAGACGTCTTTGATAGCAGTAACAATTCTTTTCTATTCCAAGTACCTACTTATGTACTTAATTTGCAAATGTTACCAGATCTTTAGAAAGAGGTGTGTTCTGCTCAAATAGGTAGATAATTTATTTATTGAGTAAAAGTTAGATAATTTTTTCGTATAAGATTAAATCATAATTGTTTACGTAGTAGGCTCACGAAACTGCCAGTGAAAACTCATTAATAAGAAAATTTCTCTATCGAATAAATTGTCACCTGTATAAATATTTAGCCATTCAATTACATCTTTTTATGATATCACGCGACTATGTATGGCAGTTATAATTAGGTATTCCAGTGGTCGATAATTCATATTGCAAGTACATCTAATTCAAACCACGTCGCATAGGCACGCGAACGAGTAACTGTGTCGGTATTGGCGAACTCCCGCTGAATTCTAATCGTCGGCAACAATTAATAGGACCACTCAACGGTGGATTTTCTATTTTCCACACGTAAAAGAAACTGCGCGCTGCAACACGTACATTCGAAGAAATCTAATTATGGAATACTTACATACGAAACGGTACGCGGACGATTTCAGTACTGTATTGATTAAATCTATCAACTTTGGTTTGGTTATATTAGTTTGGTTACTTTGGAAACTGACTAAATATTCTTATAAACTCCCATTAGCAATTATTAGTGATTACATAAGTTTAGTGTTCTTTTTTTTAGATCTACCATCAATCTTTAAATCTGATTTCGATACATCCGCTAATTTCTCTAATAGGCAATATAATTTCATTTCCGTGAAAGGGAGATGAAACCGCGATAGATCAGGTCATTTTAGGTGATACCGGTAACAAACTGGTTCCATTTAGGTCGAATATGACACTTCGCGACTCTCCCAGAATTTCTCAACGACAAACAATTTTAAAATTTCTCTTTTCGCATCTCATTATCTCGTTTTCACTGAGCCGGACGCTCGGACACGCAAATATCGCGGTGACTTTGCCATTTAGTGAGAGTTAAGTATTTAGTGCGATTTACTTTCTATGGGTTCTGGCATCTACGAGATGCGTCAAGGTCGCTCCTGGGTGAGGCGGGAGCAAGGTCATAGAAAGTGTCAAGGCTGTAGAAGAAATCGGGTGGGTTCAATGACCGGGCTCCGGATGGGAAAGTAAGCGGGCGATAGACGCCCGGCCGACCCGTTAACACACATCTACTACAAACTAGTTCCTCCTTGACAGTCAAAGCGCGCCCCTCCCCTCACTGGACACGCGCTGGATTTCTAGATGACTATCGACTATCAATAGCCTCTATCTTAAATGGAATCTTGTACGTGACTTTTTAAATGCTACAAATCATAATTATATGGAACGGCGGGACAGGGAGATTGGTTTGTGCGTTAAACTACATATATATAAATCGGTCAAAAAGCTAGTTACTTAAGCTGTTATTTAATTTTTATATACAATATCAATATCGTATTTACGGAAATAAAATAATATAGTAATGTTAAAAATATAAGAATATATAATATAGGTAATGCTACTTATAACTATTACGTATCAAAATATTACTGTATGTCATAAATACTGGCACAGATAAGGGATAAGGAGAATATTAAGTATATAAATATTGTGTTTTGACTAGTATACCTTTATTATTACATCAATCAATTAAATTAATATCACTAGATAATGTCACTCTCTGCTACAAAAGCTGAACAACTAGGGTTCTGACCGATAAAAAATTTAATTACTTTTCAATTATGAAACTCCTGTAATCACGCACAAATCATTGGCAAGGTAACATAAAAAATTTCACACAGCGAATTCGAACAAACAGATTTATTTCAAATAAATTGCCACGAAACTTGTGTGACATGATCTAGACATTAATTTAACTTTAACTTTCTCGGCTCCATACTTACGCATTCACACATCAAGCACGCTCACTTAATAAATAAAATAAATTAGATAGAATAAATAAATAGTCAATAAATAGCTAAGCTAAAGGAAGGGACCACGGAGGTCTCTCAGGTGGATGGAGGGCGGTGGTGCCCGGGACTCCGGCGCTGCTTACAAACTATCTGAACTTTTTGTGCTCTGCGGCGGCGACCGCGGCGGATGTCGCTTTAGTTTTCTTTACTTTGCCGTAATGGCTTGCTTTTTTCCCACTCTTTTTCGCATGCACCGCGAAATTTGCCTTGAGCTTTTTTGACTCACGTGCTTGCTTGGCGGCTGTCCTGCCGAGTGCGTCGGAGAGTTCGTCATCATCGTCGTCATCGTCCTCTTCCTCGTCGTCATCATCATCATCTTCGTCGTCTTCAAGTGCGTCAGTAATGTCGTCATCCTCTTCTTCGTCATCGTCAGCGTCAGCGACTGCGGCGGCTTCTGAACTGGCAACAGGCGTCTCTACTTCCGCGCTAGCGGGCTCTTTTTGAGCCTCGGGTTCATCAGCTTCCGCTTGAGCGTCAGCTTCTGAACTTTCTATTTCCTCGGCAGCGGCTCCGGCTTCCTCAACAGACGAAACGGCGGCGGCGGCGGCGACAGGAGCGGGTGCAGCAGCAACAGTATCAATTGGAGCCACGACTGGCTGTACAGCTGCCGGTTCGTCATCGTCTTCGTCTTCGTCATCTGTGGGAGAAAAATAATTATATTTCTTTGTTATAATGAGTAGTTCGTATTATTTTACAGAACTGATAACCCAGTCGTTCTTCCATAAAAGCGATATTGCACATTAAGATGCTTTAACATCGATCCGATTTTAAGATTTTTCTAAAATATCTTACCTCCTAGGATGTCATCGAAGAATCGTTCCAAGTAGTCATCTTCTTCATCATCGTCTGCTTCTTCATCATCCTCTTCCTCATCGTCATCGTCGTCATCGTCATCATCTGCACAAGTTTGAAATTTTTAAATAATTATCTTTTCAAAATCTAAATACATATACGTAACAATAAAATATACATTGGAAATTGTATCATATAGCTATCTACGCCTTTATAAATAATTCAAGACCATTTTTGCTCGGCCAGTAGGTGCTAAACAGTTTTTTTAAAGGTAAGTCATCAGAGCGGAATGGTCAAGTTCTACTAATTTTTAAGTAAATTCGTACATTGTTTAAGTGTAGAAATGGATGATTAAGGTTTTATGCAATATTGATAGAATTAGTTGTATATTTTAGGTAAAATTGTTTTTTTGACTAAAAAAATGTTGTGTACCAAATCTGTTTAAACTAACAAATTATGTTTCAATGAGTTTCATTATTTTATTTTATTTAAAGTCTTTGTCTTGATGCCATGAAAGCTTAGCCACAACCAAAAATTCTGACTTGAACAGAATCATAATCTACTTGATAATAGTAATTTGTCAATTAACATAGTTCTTTAATAGTGTTAATTACCTCTCTGTTTAACGCAAATCAAGTGAAGAATAAACAGTTATAAGTGCAGCGGTGCGTGACGTCCTGAGCGAGACAAGTATTTCGTTAGAAAGCAGGGGAGCATTATTTTCTCTGATTGAGTCTTTCTGTTTGAATTAATTAATTAATGAGAGCACCTGTCACGCTCCTCAGCTCGCAACCGCGTGCGTCTGTGTCCTGATTCTACGGAATTTTTATCGATCAATCGGAACACTTTTTACTGTGTGAATCTGCTTTTAAGAGATAGTCTAAACTTTTGCCAATAGAAAGTTGTTTTGGATACTTAAGTGTTTTGTTCTAGTCTATAGATAATGTCTGATGTTCTTTAATTCATACCTCCTGTTATTATTTAAAAGTAAACTATTATAATAATTCTTTATTTATTAACATAAAATGACCAGCTTTATGATATTGTGCTATAAATCATGATAAATTTATGATGCATCCTATTGAGTCACATGTTACTAGTAATGGCATCCTATTTACTAGAAAATTACCCAGGTGCATAACTTCATCATTGTATAGATATCGCTATTAAAGCTTTATTAATCGTAAAATATGCAAGATATCCGCAGACACTATTATCATAACGATCATGCTAGATCTCCCGTTACATCTCCTGTTTATTTAAACGGTAAAACTAATCAGTTAGTCTCGAGCAGCACTAGCGGACACGATATGCAAATAAAAAGACATGTGAAATGTTTACTTAATTTCTCATGCTAATCAATTGGAATTGATTGAAACTAAGTTGTTCCTTGTTTTGTTATTTCTTCTACTTGTGATAGTTATTTCTTTTGTTTCTAAGTAAGTTTCTAAGCAAACTAGAACTTACCATCACCAGTTAATGCTTCATCTAGGTCTACGTCATCGTCATCATCGTCGTCGTCATCATCGTCATCATCAGTGGAGGCAGCGGGCGCTGCAGCAGCCGGTGCTGCCGCCGCTTGCCTGCTCACTTCCTTGTCCTCATCCTGCCGCGAAATCGGACTCCCGCAAGCCGACAACACTAAGCAGCACACCGCTGCTAACAACAATAACGACCTCATCTCGTATCTGAAACAAATAGAGGTCTTTAATGAACACCGCTTGCGTGACCGCGATCGCGACAGTGCCGGCCGCGAGTCCAGCCACCGTCCAGGGACACTGTTGCTATCACGAGATCACAACACTAGCACACACTGACACAATCATGCACTTGATGTCCTTGAAGGGCACTTCACCTTTTGACTTTTTCACTGAGTCCGTGTGGGCTCCAGCGGAAGAGTTCCGCTCGCGTCTTTCTGTGTCGGTGGTCGGGACGCTATGGCCCAGCCTAGCGTACGGAAACGGTATAGCGGCGGCCACTTCACCGCACTCTCTTTTATAGAGTTACGTCACACATGCAAGGAAGGAAAGTAGTGATGGTAGTCACTGCGGCCAAAGATTAGCCATCATCAGACAGTCACTTTTCGAAGTTTTGTCAATGAATTAAATATTAATGATTTTAGAAGATTGTAGTTTCTTTTAATATTTAACTTGTGATATTACCACTTATGACCTATTTATTATAAAATTTTTAATATCTTAATACTATAAAGTTTTAAGATACAAAAGACAGTCATCCTGATTGATATATAGCTTTTCTGAATTCTCGTACTAATTATAAGAATTCTCGAATTTCATAAATAAATAGAATTTCAAATACGATTAGATAATATTTTATGCTTAGTGGATATACCTAGTACAAAACTATCCAAAAAGAATACTCTTTTATTGACGTTTATCAACCAGCATAATAATATCGTGAGTTCTCGAAGTTACTGTCTGTTACGAAAATATGCGTGTCTGCAAGAATGACCTAGTCCCATTTTAGCAGTAGGTTTGATGATTCGTCAATAATCCTTAAGAAAATGTTTCATTGCTGAGTATAACATGTTTCATTGCTAAGTCATTGTTTAGTAATCGTTAAGGAAATTTCTTCAAAATTGTGACTGAAGAAATTGTGGCTAGACAAAATCTGTGTATGAATGTTTCTTCTTGATGTCTAGTGAGTAGCAACGCCTGTATGACCTCAGATAGGACTTCTTCGTGGGTATCAATGGGTTGCAATGAGCACTTAACATCAGGTGGCTGCATACTCAATTGCTACTCTTAAAAATTATAAGATAAGTATGTAAAGGCTTCTCTGCAAACGTTTTCTTTGACATGTAAGAGGGGTTGGTCAAGTTCGATTGACTAATTTATTCAGCTTATTTGCCGACTCCGCATGTCTCGGCGGAGAAAAGTTGGCAACAAGTGTGTGAAGTCGGAATCTTAAAACATTTTGAACATTAGTATGTGGGGACCTGCCCCATACTTTCACTTAAGGTTATGTATGTAAATGCGTCCGAAGTGTAATTGATAACGTGACTATTGGGAAATACTGATTGTACAATGCTATACCTATTAAGTATTATGTGTTGTGTGGGTACTTAATGATATTGTTCTAAGCAGAATTTGTAAAGGGAAGCAGTTGTCTACAAGGGTTTGTGTGATTTTATATGAATTTATTTTAATGTATAATAGAGAATTGTATACCTTCATGCCTACGACATTGATAACATTAAGTAGGTAAGGAGAGAGAAGGACCCGTGTGGTGTAGTGGTCCCGATTCACAATTCGGAGTTGAATTCAGGGTTGCTCGATTCCCAAAAGGGTAGTAGTTTAAATGATTTTTCTTCATAGTCTGGGTGTTTGTGAAATTGTCTTTATGTGCGCACATGGTAGGTACCTACGACATAGGGAGTCATTTTGTGAGGCTATCAGTATGAGTCGTTCGTTAGTTAATTTGGGTAGTTGAATTCGTATTTTTTAAGAATTTTATCAGTAGTTTAATATTTTAAAATAATCCTGTCGCTATGTTCGTGGCAACTTTTTCATTAATTTTAATAAGTACCTACCTGTTTAGTGAGAAGTTTTTAGAAGCTCGAAATTATTTCGTAAAATTTTAAAAATGATTTTCATTCTCATAAAGGCAGTAACACATACTCGGCTATACAATTTGTACGACTTTGCCTAAACTGAGAAAGGTCTAAACCCGTTTTCGTTATTGTAGGCAGTCACAAATATTTGTATGCGGCTTGTGAATGGACCTCGAGGACTTTCTCTCGCTCCAACGGAGTCTCTAACACTCACACAGCTTTACATTTCTTCTATACATACAAATATGTCGCAACATATTTAAAAAATAAGGTTTTTCGCACAGAATATTTACTATCATCCGGAATTATTAGAAAAAATAGTTGCCTGATCATTGCAGCGCCTTGGCATTCGTATCTAACTTCAAATTATTCCAAAGTATCTAAAATGATTTACAATGTTAGTGATAAAGTACCTAAACCAAATAAAAATGATGATAAAAATCTTTAAGATGATTTTCAAATCAGCTTGGATTTTCATTTAATATCTACCTTCTAGCTGCAAAAACTAAAGGGAAAAACAAACAATTTTCCTTTTTAATTTCGATTCATACTAGGTACATACTCGTACCTATTGTATGACTACATTTTAGGCATTACTCGTTATTACCGAAACTTTTTACTACCGCCGCACAACTTATTGTCGTCAAGTGCTCACATTGACGTTCACGACAAACGACGGCACTTGTCGTAAGGTCAACGTATTCGCAATGTGGCACGGTTACTTTAAATATTTGTGTTACTCATTCCTTACTTCCTTTAACTTTCCGTTACAAAACTTCCCTTTACTTTTTACAAACGTGCTAACTCGTGGCAAACTCATGGTAAAGTGCCTGTCCCGTAATAGCCTTAACACAGTTTCAATGCCAACGACTTCAAGATTATTTGTAGCTATATGTAGTGGTTACAACTATACACACAATGACATGACCCCTACAGTTCTTACTTGAGGGGTCATGCAATCTCTGACGTTAGTGACGTTACTATACAAAACATAGTCATAATCTTATAGCAATTACTTAACTATTTTTTTAAACAATATAATATGTATATCTACTACCAAAAACCTTTCGACTTAAAATTCCTTTAGTAAAAGCAGGTATGTCTAATAAGCCAAAGCGAACCAAAGTTCAAACGTTACGTAACCCGCAAATTTAAGAAAAGTAAAATTTTAAAAGTGATGATTTCAGAGTGAAATCTTTCTTTGTGGTTATTAAATGAAAGTGGTCTGTGTATATTTAAAACACGATTTTGCCAAATGATGGTTATCATCTGATTTTTAAGTGTGATGAAATACTTAGTAAACGAAAAACTGGTTCTTTGAAAGCAATTAATGTTTCAATTTTAATAAATAAATTAAAATAGGTACTGTAAGGAATATTAGTATACTATACTTTATCAAAGATAAATAATTCAATCGATACGATTTCATCGGCTTTAAGCGATCTTTTGTCTATAGGTTGACTGGAAGATAAAAGCCGACGTAAAACGCGTTTCTTGCTTCTTTTCTCCATTATTTTCTTTATTTTGCATATCTCTTTTAGTGCCTTCTTTATTCTGTCTTCTAATTGTTAGTTGACGAAAAGTTTATCGGAAATCGGAAAATGCAGCAAAAGTAAAATCTTTCATAACATCATTCTGTATTCAAATTACTGTAAATGTGATGTTTTATGCTGATTATTTCAATGCAAATATAAACATTAGCTACATTGTAAGAAAATACTATTAACCTGATGCAGATTACACCTGTTACATTTGCACTGACCTTGATAGATAGAGGCTGTATCAACTTACGCACTGGGTCACTGTGGGAAACACAAGAACATGAAACAAGACTTGCTTAAGGGCGGGTTGTGAGTATAGCGGTGGTACCTCTCAAGGCGAACTACGACCTACGAAACAAATGTAATTCCTTTCATCTTCCTCTCCGACACCCAATATTATTGCTGTCATTAAGTACCTTATCTTCGCATAAACTCTATCGCCTCCAGAATTTTTTAATAGGTACATTACATTCACATAGTATTGAGTAGCAAGAGGATGAAACGATTTTTTAAGACTTAAACCTTATAGGCGAAGACTGGCAACCCTACCTGAACACGCATCGGTCTCTCGTTGCCCCACAAAGGACCGGTCGCGAGTACTTTCTTTCGCGCCTTCTCACTTCCGCCTGCGAGCCTCCGCGTGCCTGACGAAGGACCTGTCCTACCCATATAACGACGCCACTACAATTTATGTAGACTAGACTTAAATGCGCGCACTAATGGGCACATCAGAGTCATTGACCTATTTTGCTATGTCGTCATTAATGATTGCAACTTGTGAATTTCGTCGTCTGTGACGATAACATTGACTTGTTATTTGTATTATTTTCACCATTTTGTTTTGACAACATTAATTTGTTCTGTTTCTATTTACCTACGTAATTTTGATGACAAAGTCATTAACTTCTATTGCATCCGATTTGAAATCAACAGTCTCTTTGCTTAAAATTTAATTAATACCTAGCTATAATAATTTTTTAACCATTGTAATTTTATAGTAGTTTTGTCTGTCACCAATTAATAAATGAAAAATTTAAAAAGCCTCGATTGTTTTGTGTGTATCTATGGTAGGTACTGATGTTTGTAAGTTATTTCACAGCAGCTATTCGTGCTTCGGAATACGAATAAAAGTGATGCAAGCATGACTATAATTAGGTATTTTTCGTACCTAACTAATTGCACTAATTTACCACTTACATACGATGCTTATGAACTGTAACAAAACAAAAGAAATCACTTTACTTGTACGGATATAGGTACCATTTCTTTCTGTGAATATTATTTTCAAATAAGATGTTTAATTTAATTTAATTAATTATATAATATTTACCTATAACATAATTAGATTTATAGCGTTAAACGAACCTGTTTCAGTTGTCCATACATTAGACATCAACGAGGTATGTAGTATGATTGTAAGTGATAATTTTCTTAAATTTATGTTTATTATCATAAAATATTATACATAAAATATTTATAATTATTTACTATGACTTAATAATAATTATTGTTATAGAATCAACAGTTTTTATTACGGTATATTTTAAATAAACAGCGCCATCTAGCTGCGTTTATCAACATTATTAGTAGACGTTAACTCTAGAAGGCACACCTTTGATCATACTTCAACAACCAGCATTGAGGATTCACGACTGTATAGCGACTAAAGTTATTTGAAAGTATGTTCATAGATGACGCTAATACTAAAAAAATGTTGGCGCGAATCTACCTTCATCTTTTAATATGAAGTTTAATGAAGGTATTCGAATTTAAAACCTAGTTCTTTTTTGAACTCGGTTGAAAAAAGTCACGTATACGACAAAAGCAATGTTAAAAATATCAACAAAATCCTTCTCTTTTACATCATTACATGAATACATACTTTAAACTACAAACAATTATACCTCTGGTTGCATTTGTAAACACAATAATATCTTTTATTCAGTAGGATCCATCACAACTTTACAAGGACCTAACTTATAGACTGTACTGCTAAGTAGTTAGAACTGCAGAAGTGAACTAAACAGCACGCTTACATATTCATGAATACCATAACAACATAACAAGGATGCGTGCTAATCTTGAATCGCACCATTAATACCAGAAATACAATGTAATGATAACATACTACTATAATACTTAACTAAATTGTGACGTGATTTTTTATTCAACCAAAGTTTTAAAAAAATCACAAAACAAAATATTTGCAAATTATTCGACTGATAATAAACACCTCGCAATATTTCACAAAAAAGAACTTTCTTGTACCTATATGAAAGGAAATGTTGATTCGCCAGTCAAAATTGGTAATGGGATGTAGGTAGGTACGGGAAGAAAAAATAACTTTTTATTTAATATCCCCGGAAATTATGTAATTAATTTTTTCATAATAAAAAAGCTTACATATTTAGGAACATGTAAAAAACAATTAGCTTTACCGTTCAGCCACATTTAAAGATATATTTTTAACTACATTAGATAATTAGTAATTAATTACAGAAATTTAATAAAAATTAAAACACATAAAAATGCATGCGACGTCACAACATCAAGACGTAAGACGTAAAAATAATCCACATTTCATAGTTCTATCTATCCCACTATAATTCATTTTACAATTACTAATTATAGTACTCAACGATACACAGCGCAAAAACTATGGCGAACAGAATCTATATTAAACACCTATCTATCTAAATAGAGCAATTGGATAATCGGTCTGAATATTTCGTAGTAACAAGGATGTCTGTTAATCTCCAACCGACATCGGAATGCGGCATATTTGACTAATTGAAACAACATAAATATTGGCTGAGTGTAGCCGACGACCTACCAGCCACCGAGCTGTCATGTGACCACGTCATGTGACGGACAATGAAAGCCTTGACATTTCGGCTCAGGATGGCGGAGCTTCGCACGCTCGCACGTTGCGTCATAAGTTTACTAAGTTCAAACCTTTATTGTTGATTCTTTAGAAGATATTCGAGCTTAGATTCCTAACAGTGCTGTTAGGGCAATAATGTAGGTTCCGAGAAGTGTTTACGGTAGTCGATGGATAAAGTAATCACCAGCCTATTATTAAAATTTCGCAGAAACTCATCATCTTCTTATTTGCATTTCGAAGTAATTGATTTTATATTGGTTTATCCAAATTTAATTGAACGAGAATAATGAGTTAATAGAGAATGAGTTTATAGAAAAAAGAAGCGATTTGTTGAGGTATGAACTAAAAACAATTTCCTAAGCAGAAAGCACGTATGCATGTAGTTAAACAATGTTTTTACTGATATTGATTTAGTTACTTCAATTATGGCATCATAGGTTGCAAGATTTGTTTTTTTATCAATAATGAGTGTTAAATAGTTACTTCAATCCATGGCGTCCACGTCCAACCTTAAATAGAAGAGAAGTTCTATCTGAAATCATGATCAAAATAACTGAGGAGGTCGCCATAAATAGAATGTGTCTGTCAAACACCCTTCCCAAACAAAACACAATTACTTGCAACAAGTTTTGCTGAACTGCGGGTTATGAGGGCAGCAGCGGTGGTACCAACCCGGATGAAATGTATAAGTTCTACAATAATTGTATTTTCCAATAAATCCAGCTTATTTAAATTGCATTTTTCTCCTTTTAGACATCTGAGGAATTTGACAACAGCGACAAACGATTGCATCTCAAGTACGTGACAATTGGATAGCAAACTCAGGCTTCTAAAGTCCACTTACTTCGCTAGGATATCAGATCTCTGCCCAGAATTGAAATACGTGTAAGGATGACTTTAAATTTTTTAATTTCAAAAGAATCTTAATTATCATATCATAGCAACATACGTGGTTTTTATAACATATTTATCGAGTGACGTCAGACATGTTTGCGTGTTCGACATCCGAACGGAATTTGGTTTCTGAATTGTCTCAAATTGCTGGCGGATGCTCAGATAAATTACCCGCGTGTTCGAAGAACCTCCTCTTAGCTCAGTACGATAATCGTGTTTTTCTTTTGTTCTGTTGCATTTATTATTTAGAAAAACGTTATGGACCGGATAAAACTTTTTAACGTGTAGGTAATGACGCATCTTCCGAGGAGGCAAAAAATAATTCCAGTAACTGGTGGTAGCTAACGTAACGAAAATGCATTTTATTTATAAAAAATTAAGAGGATCCAGCGATTTCTGTTAGTGTCGCTGACTCTTTTTAGACCTACATAAAAAACAATAGCAAAAAACAATAGCTTTCTAGTAGGTACATGGTACTTACGTATTAATAACTATTACCCCAATGCACGCGAATAAAGCAGTTGGATAACGCTTATTCTTTCGATTTCATTTACATATATCGCAATATTTACATATGTAGCGCAATACTAAATAACCTATACCTATTCTTACTCATAATTGCGGCTGTCATAGACAAAATGAATTTTCCTAATCTCTCTGGCAGTTACAAAGATTAGCGGTTTCAAATAAAGAAATAAACAAAAAAAATCTTCAAATAAATTAAAAATAAAGTTAAAAAATATTTTTTTTAATATATATATACAGCATAAAACTTCGTGCTAGGCTAGGCAGGCACCTGTCACAATGGTAATATGTCTTCTTATACTGGTCAATGTAACCTTTAAATATCTGCTGTGACAAGAATGTATGCCGATTACTTTCTCTCAAAGCCTTGTTATGTTAATGAGAGCTTAGTTAGAAATATTTGCAATAATGCTATGCACCCTTGAACTAATTTTTAATTAATTCAAAAATGTATTAAATATTTAGTGGAAAACATTTCGTTGAATGCAACATAGTTTAATAACTTAAAAGTTAATTTGATACTATAAATTCTACATTCTACATTTTTTTTTTTTAATAAAAATTGATTAGATATTTATTGCAATATAATATTTTTGGTAACCGTACCCATCTTGTTTTGTATTGTAGTCATTTTAATGTGTATTATTGATATTAACATTATAAGAATTTTCTTCTTTATAGTAAAAAAAATATCTTTAAGAATGTTTTTCTAACGCTTCACACTTACAGCCTTACACTAAGATTCCCTGTGTTGGGGGTGCCATGAACACACAAAAAAATTACACAAACATCCAGACTAAGAGAAATCTAAATACAACATTTAAATGTCTGCCCTGCTGGGAATCGAATCCTGGACCTTCCAAATGTTGGACTGAAGTGGTAACATAACGACTACACCACTTAACCGATCTTCGATCGATTAGGGCAATGCCGTTTGACTGTTTGCCATAGTAACATGTTACAAGTATAGTAAATGAAAAAAATCTATGCATCTAAAACATTATTGTGCAGGACTGTACTACGATTAATCCGGCAAGATATGCACGTGCAAGGTTTTTCTCGCCATCGCGCGTGATCACATGACTAAAGATTATTCAACTTTAGCTTCTCAGTTCCAAGAAGGATATATCATACTATCGTGTTGCCAGGTACCTACGTCAAAATAAACCGGATACAGCAACGAGTTTTGAGCTGACATAATATGTTCATATTTGTTACCCATTTAGCTATTAATAAGTGATAGGGTTAAGATGTTATGACAAGCACGATTTGCGAATAAAAAAATTTAGGCATAATGTCAATATTGCGGAAAAGTAGCAAAAAGCTACTCAACACTTTACTTTTTTTTCACAATTTTGTAAGTACTAGTACAATTTAAATAATATACATAATATGTTCATTGAATACACAAATAATATTTGGGACAAGTACGTACTTATACAGAAAAAATTGTACTCTTGTTTCCGTACTTTTTTATGTTTGTTACCTCATAACTTTCGACGGGGTGAACGGCTTTCTATGATTCTTTTATTATCTGAAAGCTGGTGCTTCCGTGTCATCTCAATTTAGTCCAGACATGACAATGGCATTCAAGCGAAAACCATATTATATTATGTCTTTTTGCAAATTTGCATTAAGTAAGTAAGTATGTGCGCGACAATTCTGAAGTCGGTAATTTTCGTAACGCGAGTTTGACGACCCGTGTGGTGTAGTGGTTACCACGCCAATCCACCATTCGAAGGGT
>DWAV01000840.1:0-16234 GCA_018231305.1 Noctuana lactifera
TCATGCCCCCGCTGGTAGTGTGGATCGCAAGCGATCATATTGTGAAGCAACCACAGGCGCAGCCGGTACTCGGATGGCTCACCGCCATAACAAATTTCATGCGCGCTTCCGTGTTTCGGAGGGCACGTTAAGCTGTCGGTCCCGGTTGTTATCGACAGATAACAGTTGTAAAACCTGGTCTGATGCCTTTTGGGGGGTTTGACAACATCCGAGACGGTTACAACATCAATCCGCATTGGAGCTTGATGGAGTCCGCTCCAGGCATTTCCCGGTTGTGGGGACCCGTGCCTAGCAGTAGGACTGGTGGGCACGGGTCTCTCTTAAAAAAGGTTGAAGGCATAGATAATTTGTTTATCCCATTACTTACAAATTTTCAAGTTTCTCTGACATGGCTCTAGGCATGCTTGTAATCTGGGCAGACCACCGGAGATGCTCACGACTAGTCCAGCTGCGGTTACCTGAAAATTAGGATTTTTTAAATCTCAGACGAGTAGCAAACCAACGCTTAAAATTAAGCATTCCAATTGAGAACCTCCTCCTTTTTTAAGAAGTTGGTTAAAAATAATGCTAACCTTGCCTTCGAAATGAATGACTCAATCTGATTTAGATTAGGGGTGTAGACAATCTACATACATTATTATTTTTTGACGCTTAAAGTCTTAAAGCTAAAAATCGTTAAATTTTGACTATCGACTTACCTGATTTCCTAGGAAGCTGATGTTATTGTTGGCACTTGGCTCCACAGATAGCAGGTGCCCTCGTTCAGTAATCAAGCCCAGGGGGACTCCTGGGTCATCTGCAATTTTATAGTATTGGATACATAATATTTTATGTTTACAGATTTTACCATAATTTTATTGAATAACTGCGATAACTTTTAAAACAGTTTAATGTCATGATTATGGATTTTAAATGTTCAAAATATTACTGTATAAGTATGTTATTGTATAAGTGTATACAACACTTAATAAGAAATTAAAATTGGAAATATAAATTAATAATTATTTTTATAAACTATAGATTATGTTTTTAAAACCATTTTACACGGAACTTGCTTCATCACTACATAGTATAAAACAAAGTCGTTTTCTCTGTCCCTATATTCCTATGTATGCTTAAATCTTTAAAACTATGCAACGGATTTTGATGCGGTTATTCTTAATAGATAGAGATTGAAGAGGAAGGTTTATATGAATAAACGTTCACAGTTTTTCTGTAGTGTATTTAGTACAGTGTAGTAGTACAAAAGAATATAATTTTAATAAACAGTAAGATACTAAAACAGTAAGTCAAGTCATGTGACTGTCATTTTTATTTGACATTGCAGTCAGACCAAATGTCAGTAATGCCACTATTTGTTCTCATTGACAAGTGACATTACTGATATTAAGTCAGACAGCAATGTCACTTGTCAGTGTCAGAGAACAAGCAGCTGTCACTTTGACATCACATTTGACAATAAAAATGGCTGTGCTTAAAATGGATGATATACATACTAAATACGATATTTTCAAATTCTAATATATATATATATATATATATGTATATTTATGTAATCGAAAAATATTTTACGCACATAGAGATGTCGCTAATATAAGTTTTCATTATGATTAATTATTATATATTACGTACTACAGTAAAATTAAGTATATTGATTATCAAATTAATATTTAACATGTCAATAAATAAGTAATTAACAACGCTAATATATTATAAACATTTGAGGGCATATATCTAATACTTTTCGACATACTTAAATTAGTCCTATGATTCTTGCTTGTGTCAGACAAACAGGCAGACAAACATACAAACAAATAGACAGACAGTCTAAAAGCTGAGTCTTGATTTAAATATTTGCACTTAATAAATTACAAAACTTTACGAAATTCACTTTATATTAGTTTATTAGATGTAGAGCCTCTTTGTATTATATATCCTTTGTCTCCTCCTATTAATTAATATATAATATAATAATAACTATAATATTGACCACGCCCAAAGGTGGTAATAAAAGTAGGTCAAATATAAAAAAAAATTCAAATTCAATTAACAATTTCACATTACTCACATGATATTCCCGCGGTTGAGTATCCCTGCACTCTGCTTACGAAAGCCGAAAGATGGGAGAGACAGATCACCTTTTAACTCAGCGGACACCCTTACTACACGGAAGAGAAGAGTGATGAGGACACCTCGCGACCAGAGCAGACTGCCATCTGCCTGAACAAGGAAGCCCGGATCTGGAGCAAGGCATTCGATCAATATACACTTAATAATTTTATTTAAACATGTACGTCATTCCTAGTGTTGTTATCATGGTGACCTAATAAACTACATATTCCCGAGAAATCGGAATGTGACCACCCTGAGAATGTAATCGATTTTTATTTAAAACATCGATTCTTTTTTAAAATATGAAAAATGTATTTTAAATATACGCTCATAAAAGCAGGCGTATTACAGAATTAAATTTATTGAATTATAAAACAACAAGTCAAATGTTACCTTACCTTAAAACTAAATTGATGCACACGTACAGATACTCGTATATTGAATTGAAATAAACATCGTCGTAGAGTCTGTTGTCTGTCTGAACGCACTTATCTCAAAAACTACTGAACAGATTTTTGTACGGCTTTCACTGATCGACGGAGTGGTTCATGAGGAAAATTTAGATGTGTAATTCATTTGGGTTTAATGTAAATTGGCTGAAATATGACTATGAAGGTTGATGGTGTATGAAAAAATCATGCCGGCTGACAGCTTTACAGACGTGCGCCGTGAAAACTATTGCAGCTAGAACCACGAAATGTTCTAATAAAATGAAGAGCATTAAAAACACTATATAAAAGTCCGCAATAGCATATGTCTATCTTTTAAGGGGGACTCAGAATCACTATTTTTATTTAAAATTCGGTTTTATCTTAAATTCAGAAAAAGTAACACATTCTTTGAATATAGGTAGTCGAAAGGTTTTTTCTCATGCCAAGATAATATTCTATAGCTCAGAGGTCGTTGATTCCAATAAGATAAACAGATCGCAAACCTAAACAGCCTTCTTCTCTGTACTAAACAATATTAAATTTACTATCTTTCAATTTGCTTGGATGTTGGATTGAATTTAAGAACACGTATATTAAGAAATATTTCGTTTCTATTTTTATTTTTTATAGCATGATGGTCAGTAAAATGTTAAATGCAAATTATTGCGCGTATTTCACGTACACGTGACATTCTCTACTTTATATTACTAGTATTATTTCTCATAATGATAATATTTATTTCGGTCTAAGACACAGAAATCCATTAGTGCCAGCTACATGCCGCCCACACACGAGGTACATAGTTATCTTCTAAAGATCCCTGTATACGCTCGTCCTTACCACGTACGGACCTGCTCAAACAACCTCTTTTCTAATAGGGACTGACATGCGATTAAAACATATTAGGAATTAATTAGAGTTAAAGAATCCTGTAAATCTGACAAGGCATAAAGGACTCTTCTGTTGCAAATATCCGTAAGCGACAATGACCAATTTAGTTTATAAACAAAGCAACATTTACTAGTATTATTTTGATTTATTTCCGTCTCGTTCGATGCATCCCAAATACAAGTATCAGCGTAGTCTGTCCGCACCTTTTGGAAAATTTTAAAAACTAGAATAATCTTGTCTCGATAATTCATACATAATAAAGTACGTTTTTTTATTTACTTTTATATTCTTTGATACGATTGCATAGATTATAATGCTACTATAACTTTATTTGAAGAATCGGTTTTCAATCAACTCGATTTGAATAGGTACCTCACTATCTAGTTCCGGTCCCATTTCTAGAAAAGGGCTAGGCACCGTTTACAGCGCCTGCGTGTGGTCTGACACTAATATACATAGTGTTAGTATACATACTAACATTAATAATGTTAATCAGACATATTTGATTCCTCAACTCGTAACTAAAAATTGCATGCTCCAAATTACCTAAGTATCTTGCAAATCGAGAATAAATTGCTTATTTTTCTATTTTAACTGTATAATAATATGTAGTAGGACACCGAAACCTAAATAGTATCGAAGACTATTTGACAGAGAGCTAAGGCATTTCACATTATAATGCAGAGAATGCTAAACCTGATCTGAATGAAAGCTGATCGGTAGTGAAAATCTGTAAAACTGCTTGAAATGGATTGGAAATGGAATTGAGCAATTTGTATGTCGATGAAGCAGGTGTTTCGATTTTCGAAGTTTATGTATATTCTTTTTTTAAGGTTATATTTCTTAAAATCTTTTTACGCCTCCCTTATTCAAAACAACTGTTTCTAGATTTGAACTGTATGAAATTTTGAATGAAACAAATAAAGCAAAGGAAGTAACAATGCGAACTGAATCTTTGAATACTCCGCATTGTGACTTCTAACCATTACACTGGGCACACATTCGATGAGTAACGTGGGAAATAATGAGGGAAGTGGGTAGGGAAATAATGTGGCCACATTACTCGCCATGCTTCTCGTCCTGCAGCTCTATGAATGTCGCGAATAAGACATTACTTGGCCGCCAGGGCAATGCCAGGAGCTGCGCGAGGAGCATTGTGGGCCGAGCTGTATGACTGTAGTGATCTCGATATATTTGGTGAATAAATGAAAACGAACAACACACTAATGTAATTAATACAAAAATTATCATACACATATCGCCTAAGCCACTAGTCCAAAGCTTATATGATATAACATACAAGATAGAAAACATTGTTCAAAGTCTTCCTCATGATTCCTTATCCATATCTTCCTTCAGGAGCCTCGACGTGTCTCGAAAAATGAACTGGCCACCCTGGAAAGTAAGAAAAACAATTCTTTGAATGTATGAACATTTTTGTCTTTGAATGTTTATCCTTTTGACACTGTTAACTATTATTAATAACTATGTTTCTTCTTGTCTTGGTGGTTTCCGTCCGGTCTGTTCCCCTCCATATGCATTACATAGGTGCATTTTTGCCCTCTTTTCTACAGAGAAAAAAATGACAGTATTTAATTTCTACTTTCCTAAAGGCTGACTGAAAGAAATTGCCATTTATAGGTACCATAACAGTAATAATACCCCCTTTTGTATACTTGTAATCTTAAGTACATTACTGTTTACTAGTATTGGTGTGCAATTAAGAGAGATATCTATCCTGTCTGTCTAGACTACCACGTTCAGGGAAAGATTTATGTTACTGAATAATGAAAATAATTTTTTTGTACTTACCTCTGAGAAAAATAACTGTGTGCACTTAAATTGTCCAACATAAGTAGATAAGTAGTAGGTAAGCCCTGAAACAATAATGCTCGTTTTTACCAACTCATAGTATTATTATTGGGTAAATGTTTATGACTATACCTAAGTTGTAGCTGTTGTAGTAGGATATTTGACTTGGTCACATTTCATCCGAGAATGAAGCGTCTTCATCTCCATTAAGTTGTGCCTTACCTTAGATATAGGCACAACAGTACAGGTAGGTAAGTCAAGTAAGAAAATATGTAAAAACGATTTTAACTTACTTGTGTACCTTTAATAAGACTATGTACTTAGGTATTTAGGTGTAGTTTTTGTGAATTTTATTCTAAATCCCATGCCATGAACGTGTTAAGTATGACGTTGAAATAAAATGTTACATTTGTATTCCGCATATTCTGTTGTGACGTAATGTCTACGGTAATATCGTCACAGTAAGAATTGTAAAAGCGGATTTCAAACAAGTGGTGATATAGAATGATGAATATTTGAATTAATTTTCTCAAGAGCTTTAGTCCGCTTCTCAGTAATTTGTATACCGAGAAAACATTTGAAATGTCTACTAGAAGTAACATGGTAATTAAAGTTCTTCAAGTTTATAGGTTATGGTGAATGCTACCGGTACAAAGTGTTATTCGGACATTTTTTTATGTATACAGTAGAGGAATTTTGCTCAGATTTTGGAGGTTTCTACTCACTTTCATTATTGTATATCTGGATACCTTCGTTCAATTAAAAATTGTATCCGATAACTTTCAAGGACATCCTTGATAGCTGTACAATACACGAACGCCCACTGACATTTGGTTCATATAAAAACTCTTATTCTACGTTGTTTGGAATTATTTAGTATCCTGTTGTTACGAAAACGTTTTATTCTGCTTAACAAACGAGATATTAACTGTTTGTAAACATACCGGTCCGTAATGTTTGATGTCAGCCGCGTATTCAGCAAGTAGCGTATTGTGGAGCCTCGTACGTTTTCCATGGGAAGTTATAATTGAACCGAAATATTTGCACATTATGTTGCACTTCCACAATTCATTTTTCGACGATATTTTTTTGAACATTTTGGTTATGTTTATCTCATAATCTAGGCTTTTATGACTCCCCTTTTCTTATGTCACGTAATAATGAGAAATGGTTAGTTCTGCGCACGCAGGACCAGTGTTGCAACATACGTCCTAATGTTCTTTTCCTTCAGCTAGGAAGTTTTAAAAATAGATTTGTCTCTCTGTTATTGTCTGTCTATTTTTAAAACCTGTGGTTTCAAAAATAGTAGTCAATAGTCATAAAACATCGATTCGTTGTAACAAAAAATATGCCGGTCGTGTTAGGTAAGGTTTCTTGTCATTTCTCGTTGGCATTCCTCAATAAATAAATAAACTAACTATTAGTGAGATGCAGGGCGTATATGTTTTTATTTAATGCATATTACGTCGATATCCTTGCCGTATTTTTTGTTTACGTTTTTAATAATTAGTATTTTCTAAATGCTGTTAAGATATTTTACTGTTATCCATCCGTTATCATACTGAAAAGTGACTTTTGACCAATGACATACCTGTTTAAACGTCATAGCTCATTTTGACTGATTTGACGCATCCTGGTGGAATGACAAGAAAAAATGACATTGACACTTAGACATTTGACAACCAACTCTACATAGGTTACCTCTGATGAACTTAATAGCGGAAGATATAAAAGCATTCCTCCTAACAACTGAAGCTCTTGAATTTATTTTCAGTACCCGGATGACCGAGCTTAGCTCGGTATTTTCTTTTGATAAATTATGTTTTTTGGAAATTATATTTTAATGCGACTTACATATTTATGAAATATGAATATTGGCGAGTAGTAGGCAACTAACTGCTTTATTGAAGCAATTTTTAATTGCCTAAAAACATTGATAAAACGACTTTTTCTTAAAATTAAATCTAGCTAGATCGATTTATCGCTCCGAAACGCCCTAAGCTAAATTTCATGAGAAACGATAACAAAAATATGCCTTCAACCCTTTTTATGTCCCACTGCTGGGCACGGGTCTCTCCCCATATCCGGGGAAGGCCTGGAGCATACGCCAACCCGTGTCGGACGTTGTCAAACCGCCCAAAGGGCCTCCGACCAGGTTTAACGACTGTTATCTGTCGATAACAACCGGGACCGATGGCTTAACGTGCCCTCCGAAGCACGGGGTCACCCATCCGAGTACCGGCCGCGCCCGATGTTGCTTAACAATGTGTTCGCTTGCGATCCACACTACCAGCAAGGCTATGCGCGCTTCAAATAAAAATATAACTACATGCAATTCTATTCTAGTATCATTGAATTTGAATTTGAATCCCTACATTGTACTCTTTCTTCGTAATGATAATCTTTCGTAATGACCACTTTGAAAGCACAGGGGGCGGAGCGACATTGCAATTTGACTTCGTTCTCATATTCCTCTCATAATATAATTAAAACTCGCATTACGAAATAATCTTAAATTTAAGACTTATATGGCTTTCTCATGGATGCTGTTGTCCACCAAATTGAAATGGGACCAAACGGGAAGCACCAAAGCTTTCAAATAAAGAAAAAATCATTAAAATTTATTCAATCGGAAGTTATGAGGTAATAAACGTCGAATTGTGAACCTCTTCCTTTTTTAAAGTCGGTTGAAAATTATACTAGATAGGCGCGGTTCGGATCCCCAGCAGATGCAGCTAACATGCAGTTTTTCTGAATTGGGAAAAATATAAGACAACGCCCAGGAACTATCACATAAACCAAATTTCTTACTTTGGACTAAAAATTGGACCTGTGTGTGGTGAAACCATTATCAACGCGGTAGAATATTACCGGTCGCGGAATTCCTCTCCGTATGCTCTACCTTAGCCGGCGTGCAAAAATATTTACTTACACGATTTTACATTTAATTTAAAATATTAATAAATCTATAAACTTGAACTTTGGCCCCATATACCTTTTTTCGGGTCGAAGGACCACTATTTTGGTTAGCTAAACGCTGGTTCTAAGTTAGAGGTATAAACACAAACATATATTATGTATAAATAGAATAAGTGTAGTTTAGCCAAAATTATTTTATGACAACAACTCAAAAAATTACAATTGACAATTTTTCTTCTTTTTTGTCTTGATGAATGAATGAATACCTATTTGCCTCTCTCTCTGTTCCGTGATACCTATGTTTATGTTTATGTTTAATAGGTAATATTTCATTGATAACTAACTAATAAATAACTTCTTTAGTACTTGTAGGTGTCGTACTACGCCATACTCGTATATTATATTCATAAACAAACAAATAAATGAAATGTAGAGTGCGAGTTAGTAGAGATATACTCAATATACAGTATAGTGCCCATACAGTATTATTCCCCCATTGAATGTGCGAGTGAATTCATGACTAAATCTCTCAATCCTAATCAAGCTAACGAGTCCCGACGTTAGGTATCCAATATCAACCCTAAACGATTTCATTTTAATAAGAGCGTCTGCCAACCCTAGGCAAAATTTAATACGCGTATCAACATAATAGAGTTCCACGTGCCCTGTCTGCACCCCTCTAAAATCAATATGAATGTCTGGGATGAGTACTGAATGCCCTGCGGGGCGAGACCGCTGCAGCAGTGTTATTAATATATCCCTTTTGTCTGTGTGAATGTGTGGGTGAGAAGCAGGGGGCAGTTTGGACCCTAGAAGGGGACTGACCCTTGCCTTTCTCCACGCGTAGGTATATTCAATATCAGCTACGTGAGGGCTATAGTTCGAACTCTATAGAGAGTTATATTTCCGCCGGCTATTTTCTCCCGGCCTACCTTAGCCAATAGGGCGCCTAAAACCGATGTACCGTATTATTTAACGTTCATAGAGTGTATACAAATATCTTATGATGAATTAAAAAAAAAATTATTTGATTTCAACATACACACTGATTGATAAGTGTGAGTTAGACGCCCATATCTGGTGTTTTGTGTGCCAATAATGGATGCGCGTAAACAATGCTACCTATACGCAATGGTATTTACTTCTCGTATGTCATGTAAATTTAAAGGGTGGTTGTCTGATTCACGAATTTTAATTATAGGTATACCACTAAACGATTGCTTTGAAGTATTGTAGGCGGTGGTAATTGAGTCAAAGTTATTAAAATGTCCTTGTCCACCACCTTATTCTATTACTAGTTAAGTTCGTTCGTGGAGTTACCACCACTGCCCTCTTAACCCACCGTGAAGCAAGTCTTGTAGCAAGTACTTGTGTTTCGGTTGGGGAGGGTTGCTGCCCGACACACTATATTTGAATTGACAATCTTAGTCCTCGTGAGAAACAACGCTTCCACGTATGTATGATCTCAGATAGAACTTCTGTCTTATTTGACGTGGATCACGTGGATTTACATGGGTTGCAGTGACTGCTTAACATCAGGTGGCTTGCATGCTCGTTTGTTGCTCATAGACGAAAAAAAAATTTTTTTTCAATATTAGTTTATAAGCCTATATTTTTCCGCGGACTAATAGATATACTCGTACCTAAACCAAAAAAAAGTTTCATCAAAATCCGTCCACTAGTTTTTGCTTGAAAGAAGGACAACAGACAGAATTAAACTTTTCTACAGTTTTATTAAATACGTATGGAATAGAATACATAGAAGTTGTTGGCTACAAAAAGGTTTTGTATAATTATGATAAAAAAGATTGTCACTGTCAGTTAAGAGTCTAGGTTTTGCTATCGATTTTTGCCTTTGATACTCGTATGTCGTTTCTTTCAATACAATTTTATTTTCTTTTATAATTGTTTTCGTTCAGACCAACTGCCCGTCCTTTACAGAAGTGGTCAGAATTCCAATATCTTCTAGTAGGTACTGAAGTTTTATTACCGGTGGTACTAAAATACGTGCCGCTTAATGACTTATCGCCTCATAAGTTGGCCAACGTTTACGAGTAAACTATTATATTTGAAATACAAAAGCATTCATGCTCCACGGCATAAATGAGTGGCTAAAAAAGTAATTATTTGCATGGCTTCTCTAATTTAGATCCATTCGCTGATACGAGTCAAACGCACGCAGTAAAGGATATCCAAATTAATAATCCTTCATATGAATTCCTATTGGACGCACTTTTTTAGATCAAAGATACCAATTTGCCTTGTCGAGAGCTCAAACCTTAACAATAATAAAGAGTGAGTGTGCCCCGAGCTGGGTTATTAGTACGTATCAGTAAATTGAAAAGAAGGGTGATGCCTGGCAACGCCCTCGATTGAAGGGATGATTTACAAAGGATTTATCTCAACTAATACTCGATGCTCTAATGACTCCTTTGATCTGGTTTTAATCCCTAGATCAATAACGTTTTTTATGGTCGTATAAAATGCGCGCAATACAAAGAGTTTGCTTTTATGTTTCTGAGTTGTTGCTTCTAATATTCGCCTTATTTGTGTACGCCAGCAAGTAATAATTTCTGATCAAAACATCGTATGACCACGGAAATATTTTCAACCGACTTCAAAAAAAGTAGGAGGTTCTCAATTCGACTAAAGTCTTAAATTTAAGTAGTAGTACAGACCTGAAACTTGGAGAGTGTGTTCTTCGTATGACGTAGGTATTCGATAGGAAGGGATTTTCTGAAATTCTATTCCTAAGGGGGTGAAAAGGGGGGGTGGGGTGTCGACGTTTGTGTGGGACAACGTGATTCCGTGGACCAATTAATTATGAAAACGACGCGTACAAAGTCACGGGTATAAGCCAGTAAGCTTACAAAATCAGTTACATAAAAATAAATGACAATTTTATTTTGTTTTTCGGTGGACTCATAAATCACCTACATTATACTTTGTGGATTTACCTAAGTTCAACAATCAAAACAAATTGCAAGCATTCGTCAGATAAAAATTACATCAATTAAACATCAGGCAGTCTGTAATATTTTACAGCGGAGCATAGTCTGAATATAATGCCGTATAATGTAATTTACAAGAAAAAGGCGATTTAGATGGATTACAATCATTCATAGAAAAGTTATTTAACTTTTAACATTTATGTTTACCTTATATTATATATCTACATACATATTGTTACTACTGTTAGACATTGATCGCAACGGACTTCGGGATTTCCTGGCGTCCTGGAAGCAGTTATGCTGCACTTCTGATGGTACCAACGCGTACGCGGATACGATTACAAATATGATACGCTACGATATGGTTTATTTATGACTAGCAAACGAACATACAGGCCATCTGATGTTAAATGGTCACTGCGTCCCAGGACACCCAGGTATAACTTTAAATTGGGAAAAAACGTATCTGACGTCATACATGGAGGCATTGCCACTTATGAGAATTGAGATGGCCACCTCAAATAACTTATTTCTCACTTGGCATCCAACATCCCCAATAGAAATACAAAAACTTGACACAAAACTTTCTTCAAGATGGGCTATTAGAGCGGCAGTGGTACCTCCTCGAGCGAACCATACTATTGCTACCGCCTAAAAAGCCTTAAAAGGCTTTTTTCTTGAACCCGATGTTGTAGCCCTTTATTATATACGTACTTCAAAGGAGAGTTTGTTTTAATACTGGCTAGTTCGTATCATCGTGGAAGTACCTAAAATCAGCTAAGTAGCATTTTTTTGTCCACAGGGAGATGTGCTTTCACCGCGTTCACGGACGTAACGCTCGTCTTAGCCGCACGCGTCTCACCGCTTCCCGCAACGCAGTCTACTCGGAGTTTAACGATGCGGTGCTTTTCAGCTCTCGACCGCTGCGCGAGTCCGACATGTTTGAGTTACGGATAGACGCAATGGTCGACTGCTGGATTGGTAGTCTCGAAATAGGTAAACTTCATACATGTGCGATGCTTATGTCACGTCCTGGTGTCTGTTACTAACACTCGAGGTAATGTTAAATAAATGAATAAGTTCTGAATACCACCATTCAACACTTTGTCGTAGCGGGGTCTACTGCAGGGTGCCAACTTTAGCAGCTGCCGCTTTCTTACATGCAACATAATTAAAAAGCAAACTACTGCAACTACATTGTCCTTGCCTGAGGCAGAAAACGCTCACAGGTTGATTGTGACAGTATGGCTACTAGATATACAGACAATACACACAGAATTTGGACTAAAGCCTTGGTCCTTGCCAACAGCCATTTTTATTGAACCTTTAGAAGCAACTTAGAAGCACTTGATCGTGGATGGTGAATACTTTCATTAATCCCACGATAATATATCCATTCCAGGTGTGACTGCAATACGTCCGGAGGACCTCGAGATGAACGGGAGCATCGGCACCCTGGCTGGTACCGCGACTGATCTCAACTACGACACGTACATACTCAGCGGTGCGGCCATGATGAAAGATGGCGAGTGTATCAAGAGTGGATACACCTTGGACCTGGATACGCTGACGGTGGGCAGTCGAGTTGGTGAGTTGATTTGTCTTATAAGAAAAAAATTTGCATTACCCTTTTAATGTAGTGGTTACTAACCACTGGCAATGGTAATCACTGGTTGGTAGTGAAGCGCGGATCGTAGTGTGGATCGCAAGCGATCACATTGTTAAGCAACGTCGGGCGCGGCCTGTACTCGGATGGGTGGCTGCTAGTTTCATGCACGCTTCCGTGCATCGGAGTGCATCCGTGCATCGGACCCGTGTGGTGTAGTGGTTACCACGCCAGCCCACCATTCGAAGGGTCCCGGGTTCGATCCCCGGCGGGATAGAAATTTAAATGATGAACTTAGATTTTCTGTTACCGGTCTGGGTGTTTGTGTATTTGTCTTTGTATGTGTCCATGGCACCCACGACACAGGCAATCCTAATGTGGGGCTGTGAGTGTGAAGCGTTATTTATTTATTATTCGCATCAAACTTATCAGGTAGCCGCACGCTCCGTCGCTCGCTTCACCGCCGCCGCAACATTATTCTTGTTATCTGTAAAGCTTATGCCTTGTACCATAATTTCATTCGTAGCAATTAAATTTTTTAATTTTCTGTCGAAATAGTCTATTCGAATTTCTTTTTATCGGGGTTATTACTTGGAGTTATATTATAATATAGTTTTAATAAGTTAGGTTATAAAATAATTTATCATTATTGTCATTGTGTAAATAGAAGAAGGTTACTGTTTTTACGTTAAGTTTTCAAAGTGGAAAGTTTCTTGATTTAAGTTTACTATTAAAAGCAAAAGCTTTAATCATGTTGGCCTCTGAAATATACGAGATATTGAATAGACAGACTTACACCGAGACGCTGTCTGCTCTGACTTTAGGGCTTTTTCAAGTAAATATTGAATAAAGGATTATGTTCGTACCACGTTTAGTCTTGTTCATTCACCGTTTGATTAGATTAGTTTGTTTTGATTCGATACTAGTTGAACCGTGCATTGCTACGTTAGTAAGACATTTAATTGCGCGTTTCGGTAATAAAAATTGAGGTATTTGAGGCTTAGTTTAGATCGCAAATATAAGTATTATAGAAAGTAGTAAGTAGTAGGTATGTCAACTTTTATGGCGATGTCCACTTAAATCTATTGTAAACATCCATTGAGGGATCTTCTCCCACTTTGGTGTCGACTTGTTTTGTAATTTGAGTAAATTGTCACATCTCGAAATGGTTACATTTTTTTCACAAGTCAAATGTTTGTATTTTTAACCGACTTCAAAAAGGAGGAGGTTCTCAATTTGACTTTATTTTTTTAATGTTTTTTATGTTATCCTCATAGCTTTCGACTGGGTGAACGGATTTGGATGATTTTTTTTGAATTTGAAAGCTGATGCTTTCCGTTTGGTCCATCCGTGCATAAACCATATAAGTGTTAAATTTAATTATATGCGTGACAACTTTGAAGTCGGTTTTTTTCATAACACGAGTTATAACTATTTTTCGTCGTTTTTTTTTCTTGTTTTATCAGGCTTATATAGTTTTATACACAAGTAGGTAAAATTTATTGTGTCCATATAGCTGTTAGACGGGCCGTAATAGTTCCGATGAAGAGTTAGCTTAGGGCGTTGCCGACATGTAATCCGCCGCGGCGTATTAATTATCTTGGAAACTGGTGGCGCTCTACTCAATTTAGGTGATATTATAAAATCTAAAAGACCCGTGTCCATAGTGCGTAGTAATGTATGGATGATGCTAATGAAATAAAAATCTATACATATAAATAAAATTGGAGTATCTGTCAGTAATATTAAAATAACAGCTTTTTACTAAATGCATACCTATGTATGATATACACGGTACATATACCAAAATAACATTTTTTTAAATTTTTGTCTGTCTGTCTGTGCGTCTGTGTTTCTGTCTGTTTGTTCCTGCTAATCTCGGGAACGGCTGGACCGATTTTGACGGGACTTTAACTGGCTGTAATAACTTATAGGGATCGGGAGCTGGAGTAACTTAGGCTACTTTTATTTTAGAAAAGAGCATTACGTAAAATTTTTAAACGCAACTGAAACCGCGGCGCACAGCTGGTTTAAAATTTAATCCAAACAACATTGGCGTTTTCCAGGCATGATGTGGCACTCAGACCGGTATCTCCACTACTACATGGACGGAATGGACATGGGGAAGGCTTGGTACGTGCCGCACCTCAACATATACGCGGTCATCGACTTGTATGGACAGTGTACTCAGGTTTGCATCCCTTCTTATATCCCGTATTATTACTATTACTAACTAAGGTCAAGGCAAGTTGACGGAAAAACTTTCAGCCATGCACAACAGGAATTGACGCGGGGCACATTTTTAATAACACCGTGGTCAGTAATTGTATGCGTGACTGCAGCACAGGACTTTCAAACACTTTAATAGCGTATTCTTACATCGGTGCAAGTTCGTGAAACATGGGCGGTTTACTTCTATGAAACCAGTAGAAACAAAGATAGGGTATTCCATATGAAAAACGAAACAGCATACTGCAGAACTAGATTGTTCGAGATGGACGTCGGTCATTGACCCGTGTCGATCCATCTGCACTCACACACAGCTCCGTGTAAGCACTAAGTTCTGGATATCTAGTGCGCATAGATGGCGCTGTTGACATCTAAAACTTAATTTAAAGTTAAGTTTTAGCTCCCAATTTTAGGTTTCCGGGCGAAGAGAACGAAAGAAAACTGTTATCGTTTCGTGTAAAACTCTTCGTTTAATTTGCGTGAATTGATAACAACAACTACAGTTAGTATAGTTGTATTGAATGTTTCATGGTGCGATATGAGATGCGTGTGTGTACCTATAGTTCCTTCCGTATAAAAGGCGATACCCGGCCTAGTCGACGAGTTCGTCACCCGGCATATCGCATTGTACAACGGACTAAAGTACACGCGGCGCCGTTCAAATAAAAACAAAAAAAAACTTTTCTCACTTAAAATTTTAAAACGTGACTCGTTTTTAAGGACTGTTAAAGCATTTTAAAAATTTTTAAGCACTTGGATAGGATCATCAGTTAATCATGATCAGTTTCACCGACTACGCCCTTTTTACTGTCTTTTGTTATAATTTTTATTTTTATATGTTCTACATTTTCAACCGTGACGCGTCTTTGGCTTTCCACCGAGCCGCTGTATCTGCTCATATTGCTCTGAAGATTGTAATTTTCGTCGAGCAGTTCTACGATCTGTATAAAGAAGAACAATTATTTAATAATCCTGAGAGATTTATGTATTGACAAACATAACTCTGTGAAATATGGAACTAATTTAATGTGACGTGTGCGGTATTTTTTTTTCGATTTTTTTTATACTACACTTAACGTGCGTTACAGTGAGTGTGACGTGTGAATACAAAGAACAGCTTTGTATTACTCGAACGTTTGTGCGGATTTTAATATTAAAGACTTTACTAACAGTAGCTGAGTGGTGGTGTGTATTGATAGGTGAGTCTTTTGTCACTGTCTGCCTTCATCGTTTTTTATGTCCCATTGCTGGGCACTGCTCTCCCCCTACAACCGGGGAAGGCC
>DWAV01000841.1:0-16218 GCA_018231305.1 Noctuana lactifera
TTGTCTTTGTATGTGTCCATGGCACCCGCGACACAGGGAATCCTATTGTGGGGCTGTGAGTGTGAAGCGTTATTATTTATTTTTTATATAATATACTAAACGTTTTTCTCCCGGTCTACCTTAGGCTAAGAGGTGCCTAAAGCCGATGTACCGAATTATTTGACGTTCATCCAGTGTATACGTGTACCTTATGATGAATAAAAATTTTCTAACTTTGACTATAGATAAGATATTTGTGAGAGCGCTCGAGTGTAAAGTTTGATGTTTTGATAAAATTAAGCATATCATACCTCAAGCAAGTCGGGCAGGGCGAAGGTGACATTAAGCGGCTTCATGACTTTACTCTTGTAGTTGTGTTCCAATAGCAGCGGCGTGTACAGGATGTTCTTCCACTGCCGGCTCAGCACGATCACACCCTGGCACAAGAATTCACATTAAAACCAATTCAAATTAATTACTCATGACACCAACAATACCTATATTTCAATCCCATATAAATCTCAAATTGAAGAAGAAAATGTTTATTCTTGCAAAATCTGGTTTAAATCCGCAAGTTTTCTTCCGCCGGTTTTCTTTCCAATCCACGAGAGCCAAAAGGACTCCTGAAGCCACAAAGTATCTTAAAGTGAAAATACCTTACAGCGATTTTTCATTATCGATGTGAATGATTTAAAAAATACACTAAAATAAAATATGATTTGGATGAGCACCTGTCGCAGGGTCGACAAGGAAGGCAGGTGCCTCTCGGCCAGGTCGGCCTGCACGGCGGCGGCGTCGGCCTGCAGCGCGTACCGCAGCAGCACCGCGCACAGCTGCAGCGACGGCTCCTCGCGCAGCTGTTTGGCCATGGGCGTGTGCCGTCCGTAGCGGCTCTGTAATTTCACTTTATAATCAGACAAATCGTAAAACACAACAGTACAATCAAGAATACCAACACGTCGCTAATGACTTCTCGTAATTATACAGAAAATACACGCGTACACAATACAACTCTTTCCTTAAAATTGTATGAATGAATGAATTAATGAATGACTGAAAGCATTTATTTATACATACATAAAACCATAATTTTACAGGTATGTAAATAGAAGCGGCACTCAATTACCACTAAATGAATAACAAAATCGAAACCGTACCTTAGGCAATGTATGATTGGGAGCCCTGTCCAACGCAGAGGCCATTAGGCTCGCGGCAGTGGCGGCCAGCCGTCGGGCGCGAGCGCGGTACAGCGCCACCACACGGATTCCTAGTCTGTTGCAAGGGTTCATCCAAGCGTTGATTGCTGGGGACGCCGTGCTTAGCAGGTTCCAGTCCAGTCTAAAATTATAAAATGTATGCAACTCAACACTAATGTCTGGTAAGCATGTCAAAAATTCAACTGAAATACACTAATGTTTCCACTACTTTTGTTATATAATATGCATAAATATTAAAAATTTCAGTACAATCTATAGATCAGATCTTCTTTTTGATATTTTCCTACCTAGTATAATCAATCTTCTTAGTGATTGGTGTGCGCGGGGGCGCAGCGAAGTTGAACCACACCACCTTCAAGTCTATCGCACAGGACGACATGTTGCCACTGTCCTTCGCGGGAACCATTGTCGTAGTACTATCGTTAGAGGGCTCATCAGGCCCGGGCGTGGAAGGTTCTGGCGGTGGTGGTACTGGAGGAGGCTGCGAGCTGCCTAGATTGGGAGTACTCGGCTTGGAGTTAGATTCTCTTTTCCTAAACAGATCTTCGATGCCAGATGAGCGGTAACTCTTCGATTTTTCTTTATCAGGTTTAAGCTCCTCAGCTGACTTCACTGACTCTCTACAGCTCTCGCTATCAGCCTTTGCTGGTTTCTTCTCCTCGTTCGTCTTTTGAGATGTTGAATGCTGGGACACTTTGATGGACACTCCTTCCAATCCACATTCGAACATTATGTAGCCTATTGAGTTATCTTTCTGACTGTCAGTTGTTCCGTTCTGACAACACTGTAAAAAATTCGTTACCATTAAATTACTTTAAAAATACTCTCAAAATATCACAAGTATAGTGTTATTGCTTACCATGGACTCGCATCCCTTTGAACAGGAGTCAGCTCTAGTAAACTTAAATGACACTTTAGAATGTTGGCAAGGTATTCCGGTGATAGTCGCGTCCTTTAGTTGAGATGATTCGTTTCGGATGCGTCGAAGTTGCCCGTGAACTTTGCCTGTAAATTAATGTAGCCAAACTCATAAGAAAATTCTATTTTTCTGATCATATATTATAGTTGTAATGAATTAAACTCACCAATATTTAGTGTAATGGTCGTATCTTCGCACTGTTGTTGAGAAGTCTCTATATAGACTGGTTCTCCTTTCTCTGGTCCTCGCTTTCGTCCAGACCCGGAAGATTGTGCTGATATTAACGCACGAGGCCCTTTCATAATCCCGAACGACTTCTTGCTTCCCAATGCTCTCAGTGTAGGCCGATAGTACAACTGTACTGATTCCAATGTCTTTTTCGAACTTACGTATTTCGCTACTACATTTTCTATGGACACCCCAAATAGAGAAACACATGTCAAGTCTTGTATATTGTCCAATGCTGAGAAAGATATCATATCTTCAACAACAGATGATTGAATAAATATAATATTAACTTTAGGAACTGTCAGTGTAGCCTGCAGTTGGTCGTGAATAGTCTCTTCGTAAATATTCGATTGCGGGATTGTAGCAAGTTTGCATTTATCGTCTTTTTCCAATAATGTATTGGAGTCATTACGTGCTTGCATTTGTGGGAGCCAGTTTAATACATATTGGTTCTGTTTCAAAATGTTCGAGCTCTTCACTGCGGAAATACATAGAAGGCGTAAATGATTGATCACCGTTATGGGATGAATATTTGCTAGGACCGGCGTTAGAGACTCTACAAACTTTTGAGTACTTTCAAGAACTAAAGGTGTCAACATGACGTCGACTTCTCCACGCAACTTTATGAACAGACCATTTTTACTATCACTTGTGGTCGTAGCTGTTGACGCCGAGCTCTTGTCTGTGATATTTTCCTGATTGTCCTGCATACTCTGTGGGAGGTCCCACCAGCCTTGGGAGTAGGGATGAGCCTTAATTTGCGTATTAAAGTGCGGCGTTAAATTCGTAAACGGGCCGTGTTGATTCTGTGTACTGTGCCCATCTTTTTTGGTAATTAATTTCAGTGTATGAACTTTACTTTGAGCATCAAATGAAGGCAGATATTTCTGTCCAATATAAACTAAAGACCCATCGTCAGCTCTTTTAAAGAGTGGTAACGTAAAAACGTCGGCACCAGTGGGCAAGGAGCACGTGGACCAATTACAGCACTTGTACTGCGGCAAATTATTGATGTAACTTGACATCAGTAAAGGCGAGTCTACTATTGGTTTGTTAGTCTGCATATGAAGGTTTACTAGAGTCATGTCCTCCTGAGATGAAATAGCCGAAATGAAAGATGTAGATGATACTGATCCGCTTTCAGAATCGGGTTGCACTCCGGTGCTTAAGTTGCTTATCGTATCTGGTCCATCGACAACCTCAGACCGAGGAATAGTTGCAGTCCACTTTTCATTTGTGATGTCATTTATGCCGAAAGAACTTTTGTCTTTCGGATTGCTGTGGCGACTGCCAAAAGAATGTTTCAAGCTCGATGACCGGCTAGGGAACTGATCTTCATCTGCAGAAAAGAAAGCTTCAGAATGGTTCTCGCTGGTTATAGACATGGTGCGCTGAACCTCTTGATTGAGAGCTTCTTCGTGTGGAAGCTGGGAATTCAGAGAGTAATGGGACTCTGATACGGCTACTGTCCGCGCTGGCACTTTTGGTATTGTAAATGCGTCATTTTCAGAAGGGATAATTTTCTTAGTTGTCATATTAGCGTTGTCCTTTGCTCCACAACTGAGGGCGAGTTTGGAATCGGACACGCTGCTCTCCATTTGGGGAACGTTTAACACGGTTTTGTTAAGTTTAGAGTCACTGTCAATTTTTGAGTTACCTAATGGAACGGTGGAATCAACCAAGCGGGCATATGGAACGTCACTTTTGGTACTGGAGACAAGGACATTGTTACTCCCCTTGCTTGCACTTGTATACGAAAATCTTCTAGTCAAGCTTCGTCTTTCGGCCGTCTGTGGTGATTTGTTAAAGTTCTGTGGCAGTGGCGATGGTATGAGAGTGGATACATTCGTTGGTTGCAAACATACATTCAGACTGTTATATGGTGGAGTATGAAACACGAGATTGCCTGGATGAAGTAAACTCTGTCCATAACCGTATTCACCCGGCGATGTTTCTATTATGTTGAACAATGCTATGTTTATACCCTCATGCAAATCGGAGGGACTTGGTTTCAAGAAATTAGGTCCATTTCTGTTAGAGCCGAAAAACGCGCATCCACCGGTACATCCACACTGAGAATTCTTCCCTTCATTCGGCCACAAAAACCAAAGCCGTTTAAACTTGTCATCGTGAAGTTTCAGGAACTTCTGTTGTACCAGATGAAGATTCTTTGGACTCTGAGGTAGAGATGACGCCGCCTCTATCAGCACAGGCCCCAAGGATACGGAGCCAACACCGACCCAAGTGTCACTATCAGTCTGTTTATTCTGACTGCTGCTATTACTTCCATTGGAGTGATGATGAGAATTCGTTTGCATGTTTGTCTGAGTATAGAGAGCGAACTTTAAGTTTGGCAATAGCCCTGTTATGCCAGTACCGAAGCCAGATCCATGAAGATTGCAAAAGCTTAATCTGATTGGCGATATCCACGACTGTAAAGTCGTGTTCGAGTCAGCAACGTAGATGTCAATAAGATCTATTGCAACACGTATCATACGGTACTTGATTTCGTTCGGGGATGGACAACGGTATTTCAGTATGAAGTCTGTTTCAGGGCACATAACACTATTTAAGCCATGGTGGCACTGTTTGGTGTTGTTCGGGGGCACTAACTCGTTTTCACTGTCACATATGAGCAGTAGAAAAGTTTCTAGCGACGAAATCACCTGATACAGTTGGGGTAAAGTCATACGCCCTGTCAACTGGCCCAACTGGAGCTCCATCATCCAAGCATACTCCACTGTATCTTGCTCGACTGATCGGTTCGTGTCGCTAAAGAAGCCATTTCCTCGTAGCTGGAACGACGACAGCATTAAATGGCCTTGCTGTAGTGCACTAGGAGTTGTAGTTCCATTAGAACTAGACCGTGATGTACTGTTCGATGAAATCAGGATAGATGGACTAAGAAGCAGCTGCAGTTTCGTTTCCCTGAAACTTTTGTCCATTTCAAACCCAAATCTTTCTATTAACACGATAGGACAAGGTGGCTCGTTCTCGCTGCAGTTTTTCACTAGATGGGCCTGAATGTCGTGTATTATAATTGAAACGGTGACATTAAGTGGCCTGCAGCGGCGGGGATCGAACGGGTCTTTGCCCGAGTCGCTGGAGTCGTCCATTGATATTTCAGTGTGTTGATTTACACTGCTTCTATCATTCATTTTCGTTGGATTTTCACTCGACCAGTAATAAGTGTCCATGTTAGGAGCTTTCTGCATATCCGTAAATGACTGATCCTCCCCGAATATGTTTTCGAGTAAATTCATAAAGCTTGTTATAATCGTTCCATAAGCTAAGAGAATGGAAGGTCCCACTTCGAGCTCGACGCTAACTTTATCTGGTGGTAGTGAAGTTCGATCAAAATTATTGCCATCCATTGGCCAGTTGATCTGAGGCTGTTTACGCATTCTTGGTATTCTTATGGGTGAGAGGAGTATCTCTTCCTTTTCAGGTGTAGTTATGTCAGCTTGAGGTTCCGGCCCTAGAGGCGGAATAGGATGGTAGTTATACCTGACGCTTAAAGCTACAATCGGGACCGACCAGCAATCTACCCAGCCTTGGCTTTTGACGCATTTTCTTCGCCACTTTGAAGCTTTTAATCTGCATGGCACCAGTTTCATGTTCTTATCAATGGAGAGGAGTAGAAGTCTGGAAGTGTTAACTTCTGGCAAGTAAAGGCTCATGTCCACTGCCTCACCCTGGACCCATATTTTTAAGGGTATGACATCCGGCAAGAAGTCGACGAACGGCAAATCAAAGGACACGTCTAGAAGGTCGCCACAAAAGGCAACGTGATTATTTTCTTGATTGGTTGAACTGCAGTCTATCCAATTATATTGATTACTCACCGTAACCACTTCACATTCTTTTAGAAGAATTGATATTTTCCAGGTATAGGGAACAAAGTGAAGTATATCCGGTCGAGACTTGTTAGACCAATCGTTCGTGAGATCTTGGAAAAAATCTATGTGGGTGTAGACAAAATGTGCTGTCGCTTTGCAGCCTGTTAACGAGAGCTGCCAGCTCTGATGGTGGTTCCAAACAAGGGGATAGTGACATTTAACTGTGTATTCAAGTGTTTCGCTTTCAGCCAAGCTTCTATACTGCAGACTTGTCGTTGCTTCTAAATGTAACAGTTGCCCTGTGATTTTTGTAGTGTACCCATCTTGTAATACAATCCAGGGCAATGTCACTTCCAGATACGACCCTGCACCTATATTTATGTGGACTGCATTCGTTTCTTTATTTTTAGTGAATAAAATGTCTATAGTAGCTTCGTTTAATGTCGATAACCTGATGTCAAAAGATTGCATCTGCCTCCTGTCTCCAGGCTTAGGCTGTGGCGTGACCTCTAAACTTTTATAATTCGGTGGGAAGAAAAATTTGAATAAGTGATCTCTCTGCCTATCTGCCCAAGGACCGTAGCTGAAGTCTGTTCCTTTGCCGCATTTAATATCAACACCCCAGATCGGTGGCGCTGATTCCACGATGTCACCATTCGCGAGTTGAAGAAGGACTGGTTGTTCAGGCACAAGGCCCGGTTCATCCATGTAGAAATAAACTTCGATGTAGTTTGAGCTCATGATAACGAAACCTTCCCCCATATATCGCGGAGGCTCATCGACCATCGATGTGTAGTTTGGACTGGGAGCCAACATGACCTTACAGTTCTCTGCTTTAGCTTTCACAAAGTGCATAAGGTGGTCTAAGCTAGACGCAGGCGGTTTTGTGCTGTACACTAAATGCGCTTCTTCTACGCTTACGGACAGAGTAGTTGGAACAAGGCGATTGCCAAACACGACTCTGCTGGTACAAATGTCTATTTTTATGACCGGAATCAAATCACGCCACGTCCTAGCCATTGCTGCTTCAGACCTGACAGTATCTTGTGCTCTTCTTCTCTTTTCATTGGCATCATTCATCGCTTTGTCACGATCAGCTGAATCGTCATCGTTCTGCTGTTTGATAAAAGGCTCGAGTCCAAAAGTTTTTTCAAGTTCACTGTACAAATCGCATCTGTTGTAAAAATGCAATTCGAAACCATTTAACATGATAGAGAGGCGTGTGTCGGAGTGTGATAAATCTGTAAAAATATACATTAATCAATCAATAAAATTATTTGTTTCATTATAGAAATAAAACCTAGCAAGCAATATCTTATAATATATTATGTTTTATCTCATAATAATAAACCCAGCTGTTAAAAATTAATACTGAATAGTACCAGCAAAATACCTACAGAGTATTTACAGATAACAATAATACATAGAAAAATTACTCTCACATTTAAATAAGTAATAATAGGCAATACCTAAGCAAAATATTTACCTTCAGAAACATCCTTAGGTACATAAGAGCGCCACCATCTAAATATCAGGTACCCGTCTTGTATGCGTAGAGAATAGTCGTAATTTATGTAGACTATATCACGAAACATGATCTTACCAGACAGGGCGTTGAGTGTGAATGACCCTGAAAGTAGGAAATGTTACATTATAATGTATGATACATAGAAATTTACAGAAAAGAGTATATCATATTTGGTATATTACAACAATTACAAACTTTTTGAAACATTTTCATAGTTTGTAGACTTTTTAGTATACAATACATACTTAGTCATGTGCACACTAATGTGTTTGCAATATTATAATTATTATGTTCCTTACAGTTTCATATGCATTATGAGTAGAATTTAGCATTGCATTCAACTCCTCAGGAGTTCTTAATGATATTGTTTGAAATACTGTTATTTCTTTAATCGTAAACATAAAATTATAGTTAAGACATTAGGTAATTAGCATAAAAATAATTATGTAATCATCCTTGAATATTCAAATGGCGGAACTAAGTGAATTAAATTTAATACCATATTATCATTAAACTTACTGATAAAAATTAACAAAAAATTTTACCGTTTTATAGTGATGATTATTGTAAGTTGTTTTAAAAAACTATTGTGCCATAATAAATAACAAAATACTATCCATTGCCTATTGCAATATTTTGAAAACTGCTCGCTTCAGAAGGCACAAAACCTGAAGGAGCAGTATCAATGGATCAATGGAGTTTCTTCTAAGTGAAATAGACTTCTTAAAGCTATTTTATTATAACTATTGAAATAATGTAGTAAGTATTCCATGCAGCATATTATTATGCAAGGTATTTAAAGTAGTCTTGCTAAAAGTCAAATATTCAAGTTTACCTTTATCAATATCATGACTAATTATGATATCAAATGTGATGAGATAAATAAGCGTATCTTATAGTAATCATACCAGTATTTTTGGACAGTCATTATCATCAGATTTCATTTTTATCTTATCAGTTCACTGAATGGTTTCCACTGACCAGCTTCAAGAGTCCAGACAAGTAATGTATACACTTCGGGTAGGGTTTCTCAAAGTGGGGATATACATACCACTGGGGGTAAACATGTGGGTCATAGGGAGTATGTGATAACATTTACGGAATGGTGATGGCTACGCTTTTTCGTATTTTTTAATAAAATAACTTATAACTTATAAAAGGAGAGATTTTCTCAATTAGACTGTATGTAGGTATATGATTTTTTAAACTAAACAGTCAGTATTTTTAAAGGTGTTTGCTGTGATTTTCAAAGTCTAATAAGGGTGGGTACATGGAACAATAGGATTAAGAAACCCTGGGATAGGTACATCAAAAATTTCCAATTTTAAATTTTTTTTTATGAATCAGAATGTCTTGTTAACTTTTGCTTATCAAAAGGTCACACATTAGCGGCAGGGGCCAATTAGGACAAAACTTGTTCTACAAAGGCTTTATGAATCATCAAGGATCAATAAACACTGATTAGGTTTTGTTCTACTGATACAGATTATAAAGTGAAGTAAATATAAATACCAATATTCACATAAGAAACTTTAGAACTATTTGTTATTGTTGTAGTATTATTAATCAGCTGATTATATATACTTTTTCCTTATACCTAGAGAATAATGTTTGTGGCACTTAGAGGAAATACGAACGATGTTTAATAAACATTACGAAGTATACGAACCAATCTTAAAGTTCTCATCTTGAAAGTAGAATCTGTTGATGAGCCTGGTGAGTATGTAGCCGAGGACTCTGCTGTTGTAGTACGTCATGTACACCACCCAGAGGATCGCGGACGTCAACGACACGATCAGCAGCGCGAAGTTCCGGTCCATCGTGATCTCCGCGAAGTCGATCGACGACGAGTTCCATCGCTCCGCCACCGGCTCCTCGAACGTCATGTTGTCCCTACGAACCACCAACAAAACAACAATACAATACACTCTTTGTATCACTTGTTCACTGTATCGACAACACTACGCAGTTTGCACTTACATGATGTATGGAGGAACTCACAGAGTCATTTAGCATTTTAAATGGGAATCTGAAATGGATTCCGATTTGGTCAGCGCACGCATTTCTAAATTATGTTTCTTGCAATCAATGCAATGCAATCTTTGGATCACTTGCCCAGTTTCGCTTTGACAGCTCAAAGCAAAGTAACCACAGACAACAGACAGACGTGACCATAGAAGCCACAGACTACTTAGAAGTAAAGATTACAATAAAACAGAGTAATAATAGCAATATTCTGTGTTTGGAAGGTAGATGTATCACTGTGTATACTTTACTAGCGAGTTACTAGATTACTATTATTGTCCTGTAGAATTATAGTGCTATTATAAATGAGAGAACTTTTTATAAACCTACGTAACGTACATTTACATCACAATAATGTAAGCGAGAATGTCATTTTAACTTTAATTTAACTTTTTTTCTATATTACTAGGTATTACTACTTATATACGTGGTAGTTAACATAATACATAGTTAGCATTTAGGTAAATCGGAAGGTACTAAATAAACATTCCCTTTAATTTTAATTACCTACTCCTACCGTATCTAGTTGCTAAGAAACAGCCGCTTATTTACATCGCATCACCTACGACAACTTCTCTTTGATTAGAATGACAATACAGCCTTAATTTAATTTTATTATGTGTTAAATAAAATACAGATATAGGTAATAGTTCATTGTAAGTGAAACTAATGAAGTAATGGCAGACCAAGTCCCTGATTTACTAACTGATATTGATCTTGAAGAATCGGATCCTGGGATTAAGCCTAAAGTCAGGTTATAACTCCATCACATTACGAATCAACCTCACATTACAAATACGAATACCTTCGCAATGTCATTTAACAGATTTCATTTTTTTAATGGGTAATGGATTAATGGGATGTTGGTAGTTTGTCAAATAAGATTACTACATAGGTGTACCTACCTACTTATATTAAAGCTCTTTCTAAGAACTACGGTGAACATCTTAATATTGTCTGCTGGTGTCCACACTATTCTAACCGAAAAGAAGTGCATGTTTACCAAATTTTTATCTGATACTTTACAGATGGGCCATCCCACAGAAGTTAGATTCCATGAGCTTCGTCGGAAAGGAGGTTCTTGCAGTCGCGCACGATATTTATATAATATTTTTCAACTTCAAGACAAACGCTGAACTTGTTTACGTCGCCAACGACGAAAAAAATGGAGATGGCGTTGATGTTCTTGCAGGTAAGTAACGCGTTTTTTTGTTTTTAAACTGTTGCATACTCAGTTTGTTTTTCGGTTAAATAAAAGTGTTAAATATTGTTCCAATTTTTGTACCTAGGTCATAGATCTTACTTATTTGCATTTGCTGAGAAAACAAAAAACGCTCGGATTTTCATCGTCAACTATCCTTCTTTCAATATTCTAGCGGAACTAAAAGGTAAAAATTATTGTATTTAATCGTTACTTTTTTAATGTTTTTTATTTTTAGTTAATAGTAGTTTTAAGAAAATTGATTTGTACAAGTACAGACAAACTTTACATACCGTCCTGATTTCTATAACGGGTCGATTTTAAAATTCTGTAGGTATATAAAACTTGTGAAAATTGCCGTTATCACAAGGAATTGAACCTATTTTCAGATCAAAGCAATCTTTAGAACAGGAAGCTGAAATTTAACTTAAATATGAATATCAGTAGGTACATTCATAATCCTTTAATTTAAATGGTTTAAAAGATATTGATTTTCTGTAACATTTAACAATTTAGATAAGGATGTAAACCGCTACAAGGGGTTATGTATGATGGAGTGCGACCTGATAGCAGGTTTCAGCGGTTTCCCTAACTATCTGATCTCAGTGTGGAGCTGGAGAACTCATCAAAGACTACTATCGATACCAACCGGCGTCGTAAGGCGCAATCAGATTTATATGTAAGTATGCCAATGTTGGATATCTCATAATTCCTATAATTACTTGCAACTTTTACTGGAATGGAAGAACTGAAAAATATTTCATCGTAAATTTAGTAACGTCCCAGTTTCGGGCACAATATGATATGACCAAGTCTTAGTGTGGGTTCGTGTTGGTGACCTTCACGTACTTTTCGAGAACGTATAGAAAGCTCTTAGAAATGCAAGTTTTGCCATGATGTTATCCTTTGTTAATTAAAGACCGAGGAATATATTATGATAAGGATTTATAATATGCACATAATTGTAAAGTTATATTATAATGTAATGCGTGCGGAGAAACCGGAGCCACAAGAACGGTAAGCCAAAATTAAATCGCTGTCAATTCTCTAGGTGCATTAGTATAAAAAGTATAGCACTATATTGGTTCTCAAGTAAGTTCTTATTACTTAACAAAGCAGAAAATCTCAAATTTGTCAGGCCAAGTCGATCACACATGCTGCTATGCCAGTGCTGGGGCGAAGGCTTGATTGTGTGGGAGGTAGCTCAGTGCTATAAGCGGTGCCTCATGATGAAGAGAGCTAAAGAAGAGGTTACAGGCTGGGAAGTATCAGATCCATCTCTCGTAGGCATCTGTTGGAGTCTGGAAGGCCAGTTGTATGCGATTGACGCAAAGGCAAATTTGTACAGCGTAAGTTTTTATCGTGCTTTAAGATAAATAGTAAATATTGCAAGATAATTTTTTGACTCTCTCTTGTTTGACAGCGCCCAAATGATATATTTCGTTTTTTTTAGCTTTTATCAGATGGTATTGGAATGGTCACTCATTTGGAGTGGTCGGAGGATCTTAAAGGTTCATTAAGACCCTCAATATGTTCTTTCCATCACGGCCTACTTATTTATGGACCCGATCAATGCCTAAGAGTAAGTTTTAATATACCTACTGATCGTATTAACTGTTACGCACCAAGAAAAACGTTAAACACTGTTAAATTGTTTATTTTATTGTTTTGTAGAGTGTTCATACCTCAATTCTTACACAATATTTTATACTTACCTATCTGACGTGTACAAAATACCTTTCCGCCCACAGTCTCTAAAGAAGCACGAAAGCAAGTGGCAAGTGGCATGGAAGTACTCTCCATCGGATGAAGTGGTTCGGCTGGTAGCAAACGCGTTGTCTGATGAAGCTGCCATGTGGACGACGAATGGTTTCGTTTATAAGATCACTGGAGAGACCGAGGACAAGATTGACGTTACGCTGTTTACTTTTAAGCAAAGGTAAACTATTGTTATTCCAGCCAACTCTTCATGCATTCTTCCGACAAGTGTGATCTTTGATTATATACTCGTACCTATAGGGTGAGAGGATCGTTAGAGTTCAACTCAGTTCAGCAGCTTTTAAACATATTTGTCCTTCTAAGTAAATAAAATTATTTCTTTAATTTCTTATTATTATACATTATAATAAGTTATGTATCGAAATTCCTGTATTTCAGGAATATTACCAAAATTCAACTGATTGCTCCAGATTATACGCATCTGGCCACTATCAATAACCAAGGCGTTCTTTGTATTTATGAAATTTTCACTTCTAAACTGGCAAGTTTCCATATTTTTAAAAGTTTGATACTCTTACTGGTTATAACTCTTTTAAGTAGTTATGAGATATAATTGGCTTTCAGATTCTAATGAAATTTATCGAGGGCAATGATATTTCTTTTCAAGCCAGTCCAGTAGAACCACTTTTGGTCATATTTGGTGAAGTGGGAAAGAATTATGGCATGGCTCTATTCACCTTTGACCTCAACTTAGGGTTAACGAAAGTAGGCAGCATGTGTTTGACTCATCAAATTGTCTCTCATATGGTATTCTCGCCAACTGGAAGAGAACTCGTCGCTGGAGCAATGTCTGCTGGGCACATATTTATTTTAAAGGTGAAAATGATTTTAGTTCTTTATCCCGATGTTTATGAATTAAAGTTGAGAATATCGTCCCGTCAAAGAAAATATGAATATCCTGTAGCTACGTACCTATATTACGCAAGCGCACAGCAAACAAAATAGGTAGGTACCTATTTAGAAACTTTAATTTTATCTTGCAGCTATCCCAGGATTATAAGCTGTCGTTAGTTAGATACACGGAGCTTGGAAGAGGACTAGCAGATTGTTTCCTCATGAAAGTTGGTGAAGCAATGCGCGTCTTTAGCCTCGTGCTTTTTTCCGACAAGTATTCAATGGGTTGGTCGTACTATAATAGATTACACAAAAAATTTACTTGTCACGTAGAAAGTTTTCTATTATGCAATAGATAGTAGAGTATTTATTTATTTACTCAGAAGTACCGGAAGTTTTTAACGGAATTATTGCATTCATAAGTATGTTTTTCAAAGGGGAGCGCATAATCTGTATGAACGCGGACACTGGAAAAGACAACAAATTCGCGGGAAAGATGGCAGGTCCGTACACGAGACTGCTGCCACTTCGGAACAAGGACACTGGCCTCGCCATCCCGCATCTCTCCAGCCAGCTGCATGTGATCAACTTAGCTGGGGATGTAAGACTGATCATTGAGTGGTTATTGTTCTAATTAAACGTAATTTTTTCAAAATAGATTATGCAGGGCATCCTTACCTAATTCTTACTAAGGATTTGCCAACAATTATGCGTCATTATACTACCATTATAATTACCTAAGGATAAGAAAAGGGGCGCATTGTCGTGCATTTTTTTTAATTTGATTGTTTCAGAAAGGCGTCACTGTGTCTGTGAAGATAGGAAATATGTTCGAGTCAGCCCATGATCTCAAGCAATACAATGCTTTCTACAACACGAACGCGCTCCTTACCTTCAGTTACGACGGCACTGTCATCTTGCGGCAGCCTGAGGCACCCGAGGAGTATGGTATGATACTGTTTGTGCCTTACATTTGCCAGACTCTCGCGAACTTTTGTTAAAAATACGATGTGTAATTGTATACCTACATCTTTGTCACCAGAACTTAAGCTGGTTGTCTCACATCGTTATGAGAGAGGAGTGCGTCAGGCAGTGATTGACGAGAACAACCGCTACTTGGTGCACCTCGGTGGCAATGGGTCGCTGGCGTTGCACGGGCTGCACGTGCACGGCGAGGAACTGCCCTCGGAGCCGCACCACGTCCCGCCCGATCAGAGCGTGCTGGAGCGCGCCAATAATGTGCTCACTATCATCAGCGCTACTGACAGTTGGTGTCTTGTTGTCTTTTTCCTGAAACTTCCAATCTTTTTTTGCAGCTAAAATGTAAAAGTTTGAACCATGTCATGCTAACGGCAATGTAATTCAACACTAAAAAAACTGGCTTCAAAAATATATGATATAAAATAAATCTATTAGAGCTTACGAATTAAGTAGGACTTTTCAATTCTTTATAAAAAAAATGGCTTTGATATTAATCTCATTTGTAAATTAATACTCACACAATATATAATTAAACGTTAAGAATCCAGGCCAGTGCTTAGTTTATTTGGGAACTTTGTTATAATATAATTATTCTTCCTAAAACTTCATCCAGAGAATTATCTGGAACTGCAAGAGGACAAGAAAGTACGCGAGGAAGCGATGGACTATAAGAAGCAGAGGGAGGAAGTTATCAAGTCTTTCGAGGCGGTGCAAGCGAGAGTTGTGAAGCTACTCGAAGAGAACATTGCCGCGCCACCTCTGCATCAGCTATCGCTGTCAGAGTTTAACCTGCATTTGGAGCATAAGAAGGAGAGAAATAAACAGGTGAGGCTGGTCAATTAGCGTTTAAATTAAATTATATTTTCACCAGGCGATTTTTTTCACCAGGCCGGTTAAAAGACATATCGATTATTGATGCATTTGTAAAATAGTTTCATATTTTAAATGTTTTTTTAAAGGCGGAAAAAGAGCGTGAAGAGATCCGTCTACAAACGGAAGCGCGCATAAGGGCGCAGGACAAGGTGACGGAGTGGATCCGCAAGCGCTGCTGGGACACAATGCTAACGCCGCGCGTCAAACTGTTCGCAATCTTCAGCCACTACCAGGTTTGGAGCGTACTCAGAATGTTTTGTGAAATCATTTTCTAAAGGACTCAAAAAATAAAGTAGGTCAAAAAACTTTTAACATACATAGTATATAGCCGAAATAATATTACTTTATGATTTATTTTAATTAGCTTTTGCCCACATCTTCACTCACTGTAAAATGTAATATATGTCTATATTATGTAAGCCGATACCTGAGAGCCCAATAAGTTTTCCTATTGGCAGAAGAGACCAGAAACTATCGAAAATAGAAGATAACATATTTATTCATTGTAAAGGTGGAAAACTATGCAGTGCTGCCAACGCAACGGGAGAACTGGCCGGAGCTGCAGCAGATTGAGGCATTTCGGAGTATTGAGATGGAGAACGACGCGGATCTCTTTCGGCCCTGGGAGGAGATATCTGTTAAACTCAGCATTGAAGAGCCGCAGTCGCAAATTCAGTAAGTTTAGATCACGATTTCCCCCTTTCAATTAGAAAACCGATCCTAGCTACGTTAATTGTAATTTTTTTTATGATATGAAGTAGCAGACGAGCATGCAGGCCACCTGGTGTTAAGTAGTCGCTGCCGCCCATGGACAT
>DWAV01000842.1:0-16211 GCA_018231305.1 Noctuana lactifera
TTTACATTTTATGCAGTTCATCTGTTTGTCACGTCCAGTCACTGCCATAGTATTAATTAGGTAAGTTTGATCTGAGATTTCGTCTTATACTTCTTCAATGCTGGCTTGTTAAGCATTATGTAAATGATTTTGGTGGAAGACAATTTTTCTTGATATAGAAATATTTTTTTAGCAATACAAAGATAAACATTCCTATTAGAACTTTTTCTGTCAACTGTGATCTAATGTAAATTGCTAAAGTCCTATTCATTACTCCTATGATTTTGAGCCAAAACAAGGGAATCACCAGACGAAGAGAAATAGTTTAAAATGAATGATTCAAAATACGAATGTTTGTAAATATAACCTATGTTAAGAGCTGTGTATTTTTATTACTAACTGAATGAATTTTTCACATGAGGTGCGTGGTGACCTCACTATGTCATATGATCTAAATATTAGATCATTCATCTCAATATGACTGAGAATTAGGTTCAATTTTTTGTAAATATATTTAATTAGTTTTGCGTTAAAATGTTGTATCGAGAAAGGGATTTAAATTGGTCCAATTGTCATGATATTCCATAAGGTTTTAGTTTTTAATATTCATATATTTAGGATTTTAATTGTAATAGCACATCGAACATTTATTTTCGTTTTATTTTAATGTATTAGTAAATCTCCAGAGGTTGGGGAATGCTGCATCATCATTTATTGTAATTTAATCATAATCTCTAAGTTAGTCAGCAGTATTTTATAGCATTTTGTAATAATCATTCACTTACGACAGAAATATTCATGTTCATCATTTTGTCCATCTAATTGTACATGGTATAGAGGTGAGGTGCCAATTACTATTCATTCATCCTGACGATGTTGTGCAATCTGAATATTGTCTATAACTCATATCCATTGGCGGATAACGTTCAAGTTATGTGTAAGAACGTGTTTACATTTGTATTAACATAAGAAGGAAGCGATGTTCGGTTACGAGACGGAGTCGGCGCGTGCTCAAGGGTCCTCGGAATTCGGTTGAAGGCTTAGCGCTCAGCATAAGTTTGCTTTTCGAGTATTCGCTCTGACCGACGAAAGACTTTAAGAACTTAATTTTGTATATAATATTTGTAAGGTACCTAGATAAGCCGTCACTGTTTTTTACAATATTCTAAGTAACTAAATAAATACATAACTGTTGTAGAGTAAAAATTATATTATTTGGCTATTATTGTTCCATAACTTACCCTATTTTTCTGTAGCTGATGTCATGTACAGCGTGTTATGAAATATCAACGATTGGCTTGATGTCAAATGTCAAGAATGAAAAAATAATATTTAACTCATTGATATTTAAGGAGGGAACGAAATTGGTAGTTGTAGGATAATGGTATTAGAAAACGATTGCAGCTTTTATTGGATATTTAAAAATATTTTAAGGTCATGGGGATATGTAAGGGTTCCCTCCAAATATTGAGTAAATTACAATACATTGACTCGTTTTAATAGTGTAGCACCGTTATTTTACTTAATACCGTTAATCGCACACAGGATATATTGTTAACAATTAAATAACTTGATCATTTTATGTAACGAACGTATGTATGTCCCGAATTATGATTGTAAAATACATTGCGAGAACTGGCCAACTATACATTTTCAATCTGTGTGCTGGCCAATATAGCTTAGCATGTTATGCTTCTACTATACATATATAATATATATTTATTGTTATGCTTGCATTGTTTTTCTATCATATCCGATATGTATCAATTCCTTTGGCACAATAAACAGAGAAAATCATAAGAAAATTATAGTTTTATTGAATAAAATATTAATATTTATGAAAACTGTGGTTTCGCAGTCCGTATTCATGCTAGGCATTGAGGCTTGTTTCGGCATCCGTCAAGGGAAGAATCTAGCCTCTTTAAAAAAAACTATTTTTATTTCAATTTGAATGTTAATTTTATTAGAAACAACGTACCTCACCAATGATAAATTGGTAATCCTCAAAAGGTTTTTTTAATAATTTACATGTGTCGCATGTCTTAACATTTTCACACGACAATTACTAAATATTAATTAGGTATCAACGAAGTAAAAAAAGTGTCAAAAATTAAACAACTACATATTGGATATATTAATTTTTATTATACTTTGTATACACGAGGACCAAAAATGGACAATGAAACTATAGAATGAACTATAATAATATGAATATGAAATATTAAGAATTATGTGGCCAAGAATCCTCCATCTATAGGCAAATGTACTCCATTGATCATGCTAGCCTTGTCACTCAACAAAAAAACTATAGCGTTAACCACTTCGTTAATCTCGCAAAACCTGAAATAAGATGGCATTTGTTGCTAATAACATTTTTGCATCCTACTGAAAAATTAGAGCAGAATTTTAGGTTAGTGCCTACCTTCCCAAGGGTATTTTTGAAAGCATGCTGGCAGATTTTTCTGGATCTGACCAAGCCCTGCGACCTAGGTCTGTTAATACTACGGTTGGATTGACAGTGTTGACTCGAATTCCATACGTTCCTAATTCAACAGCCATTACTCTGGTCATGGCGTCCAAGGCTCCCTTTGATGCACAATAGGATAGATGATCTTTAAAACCAACCTGAAAGTATTGCAAAATTTATTATTTATTAATAAAAATCTTAAGAAAGTTTTATTTAAAAACTAGGAAATTCAGTACCTACTAATAGTCAAGTTATTTAAATTGAAAAAAACTTACCTTTGAAGCTTGTGATGAAATATTGACTATAGAGCCTTTAATAGCATTTTCAATCATCTTTTTTGCTACAACTTGGCTCACATTGAGAATCGCTTTAGCATTAACAGTCATTGTGCTTGTGTAAAAAAATAATTTTTTATTATTGTATAGGTACACAAAAAACGCCTCATAAGTCGATTTCATTTTATAATCATTGGTAATTAACAGTATTTAGTTACGTCAAGTCTACAGAAAAAACTAGATTTTTCCTGTTTTTCAGAAATGTGGACACTGATTTGAAGTGTTTTTGATCTTAATAATGCTTTCAGTTAAATTGCCATAAAAATACTTACTCTTCAAAACTTGTTGGATTACATTCAAGGAATGCTTCATTTTTAATTATCCCTGCACAATTAACCAATCCATGAAAAACCCCCAATGACTCTACAATGTCACGTGTCTCTTCCCAATTTCGTAGATCAACGCACGCTATTTCAACGGAAGGATATTCTAATTTTAGTTTATTTAAAGAGTCTCTTTGATCGGATAAAGCGACTATATTTGCACCACATCTCCAAAGTTCCAGTACAGTATTTCGTCCTATCCCTGCAAAAAAAAACAAAATCAGGTCAGGTAGGTGCATACTAATTTTGTATTATAAAGTAAAACTAACATGAATAAATTTATTTAAAAAAGCTTTATTGCTATACTACGTACCTATAAGTTTTCACAAAGGGCGTACTTAATGCCTACAACCTACCATGATGGTAAGTACATTAGACAACCACAACAATATATTGAGTAAAGAAGTATAATAATATTATGGTATGTACTTCACAAGTAATACACTAAGCAGTTACCTGTGCATCCTCCTGTAACCAAAACTCTTTTTCCTTCAAAGCACTTATCCATTTTCGTTTAAATTATAAGAAAATTAAATATATTTTGTTTGATGACTATTGCCTTGGTATCATTTAGAAACATGTACCTATAAAAAAATCCATATCAAGTTGTACAGGCCATACAGTACACTGGGTTATCGCTGCAATAAGTTATTGATAACAAACACAGCCTACATGGATATCTTGAAGATATAATTGTTAGGTAAAATTACATTGATAAGGGCATGTAATTTTTGTAAGAAAAATACTGTAAACACTATCTAATAGTAATAAGCATTGCGCACATCTTTGTTTTTATGAAATAAAGTTTGATATGTAGCAACCTATGGATTATAATATTAGTTCAGATACAAAATAAGAACTTTCTATGGTTACGTGTGCTATGTTAATGTGTAAATCAAATCGGAAGAAAAAACCATTTGCTTTTTTAGTAAAATTGCTCTTTGCTTCTTAGTTCAGTCGCTTGTTTTATTGATATAATCTAATTTATTAATTAACCAATCTAATCTTAGTGAGTGATCAATTCCTTATGTCGCGCCTATTTATGCATAGGATACACTCATAGATTTTATCTTTGCTTTGTAGGCATAATCCACATACTACATACTACTAAACAAAATCAGCAATTAATTATAATATTTATGATGCAAACAAAAAAGTATAATAATAATATTTTATTTAACATCTTAACTTATATGGCTATACAATGGCTTTCACTGCAGTTTGCTGCATATTATTTTTTCAAAAAATTATACAGTTTTAAATGATTTATTTATATGTAAAAAAGTAGATCCTAAAACCCATTTTTCAGTACATCTTAAGGATGTGGAAGCCTTGTGATGCTATTTGAATTAATTTTTTTAGCATTTATGCTACAATTATGCATACAATCTATATTCATATTGGAAACAAATTTACTATTTTAAAAGAAATATATAAATTCTTAGTCTTAGTCATGAATCCTCTTGATTTTTAAATAATAGACACACTCATTTATTATCATGAAAATTGGCATGAAATCTAGCAATTGCTTAGGTTTTAGTTAATATTGATAAAAAAATTGAAGCTAAATTTTCAAATCATAATAATTACACAATATTTCTTTGGTTCTCAAAAGCAATAAAAATGTAAAAGACAGATCTTATTTCATAACAATAAAAGAACTTTACAATATCAGTAATTTTATAAATATTTTTCGAGTTTTGATTATATTATCAACAGTAAAGAAATTGAGATTATGTAGCAAGGAATCCTCCATCAATAGGCAACTCAACTCCATTTATCATGCTTGACTTATCGCTCAAAAGAAACACTACTGCATTCACTACTTCGGACACTTCTCCAAATCTGCAAAAAATATTATAAATACCTATATAATAATGACATAATTAATATGGAGCAATTTTATAAGACTTTGTAGATCAACTAGAGCATTGAGTGAGTCAATTTAATTCCAATATTATTTAAAGTAGGTACCTAGTCACTTTTAGTAAAAAATATTAAAAATAAATAGATATTATATACCTTCCAAGTGGTATCTTCGATTTCATTTCAGCAGCTTTTTGAGGGTCTGCCCAGCCAACCTTGGACATTGCAGTCATGATGACAGTTGGGTTCACAGCGTTCACTCGTATACCATGTGGCCCTAGCTCCAATGCCATAGCACGAGTCAATGCATCCAAAGCAGCCTTCGATGCACTGTAGATTGCATGATCTTTCAATGCAGCCTGAAATCAAAATTTTCTTTTATCATACACCTGTAAAAGCTATATCTTTTCTCATTCATATTAATTATGACAGGCAGGATTGGGTAAGAAATTTAAACATAATAATATCCTAAAATACTGCTGCATTACTATATCACACAATGACAAAATGTAATCCCAGGCTTAGACGACAAGAAATATTAACAGATAAATTATATTTTCTAGATAGTGATGATGCCTGTTACAAGGCTATATAATGTAGATAAGAATTTGGGCTTAATACCTTAGATGCTTGAGAGGAAATGTTAACTATTGTACCATGAGTCTGATTTTCTATCATTTTTCTTGCCACTACCTGGCTAATGTTCATTACAGCCTTAACATTGATGTTGAATGTCCTAAAAAGAAATCACTGAATTAATATTATATGTAACCATGTATATAAATAGTTGTAAGATTACGCTTTAATAGCATACGTATCGAAGTCCGTAGGCGAGCTTTCAAGAAAAGGTTCGCATATCGCAATGGCCGCATTGTTTACTAAGGCATCAAAATGTCCTAGTGATTCAACGACATCGTGGGTCTTCTTCCAATCCGCAATATCAACATCGACAATGTCTATAGATGGATATTCGCTCTGCAAACTCTCCAGATGAGATCTTGTACGTGATAGGGCGACTATATTGGCTCCCGCTCGCCACAACTCTACAGCGATTCCACGACCAATTCCTATAAATTGAAATACAAATTTAAATTAATTAACAGGAAACAATTATAATTATTTTCTTTAATATCAATGTAGTGTTACTCTTAACTTTTTTTCTATCTCACCTTGTCCTGCGCCGGTGACCAGAATTCGCTTGCCTTTAAATGATATCTCCATGTTTAAATATTAGAAGAAATCAGCACAACTCAAACTGAAAATACAACTTAAACTTCTCTTGCTACAATTGTTAATGTACCCATGTAATGTAACTAGAAAAACTGGTGCGATAAGACACACTCACTCAATAAAATAAAACCACATAATAATATTAAATTTACAAGTCCGGACTCCGAGGTGTACAATAGTGCTGTACATCTATCATACATGTCATTGTCATTGTCATGTCATGTCATTGTCATCATTCATACATTGACGAAAGGACATTTAACGTCAAAAGTGTCAAATCAATTTGATTGACAATGACAATGTTTTTTTTTTATAAAAATGAATTGGCCTGGGATAGGTATTTGATTAATATAAATCATCCATAAAATACATATGTGAAGATAAAAACAGTATAATTATGGTATAATTTAAAGAGGTTCTCATTTTTTAAATTGTAACATAAAAATTGCAATGGAAAAATGGAAGGGCAAATAAAATGTTTCTTGCCTTTTAAGACGGCTAGCGTGCCCTCTCTAAAGACATGCTAGTTATGCTACAGACTTTAATAAATAAATAACTAAAATATAATCTGATAACATAAATGTACCTACCTACTTAAATGTTACAATTAATTAAACAGGCACCTTTGATTAGGAACGTAATGAAAACTCGTCGAGTACTAATTGATTAGAAATGGCGAGACCGGTATTATGCTCATACACGAAGTAGGTACTTACAGATAGGAACAAACTTATGAATTCCGTAGAGGCATAAAATGTTTTTCTTTTTTTTAAAGTTAACATTATTTTTTTGTATTCTTATTACTAGAATTATTAGTGATAATTCATTGAATTCTCGTACAGAGAACCTTCATGTTCATAAGACTTCATACAAAGGAGAAAGCTTTCCAATTAAATATCTACTGCACGAAAGTACTTCTCCTACTCGATCAGATTTAGAATATTACATACATAGCTTGCAACGAACCGTCAATTACTTTCATAATACGATATTAAGAAATAATGACACAGAAATTAATAAAACAGTTGGAATGTTTTTCATGAAAGGTAAGGCTTTTTGGAATATTAATGTAATTGTACTGAAGATATGGAATATCGCCATTAAAGAGTTTTTCCTTCATATAAATTTCTACAGCGGTGCTCAAGAGAATAGTTCGAGATCATCGAGATAAATTAAGCGGATCACATTGCAAAGTAATTAAAGATTTAATAAAGAAAGGCGACGAAATCGTTTCCCATTACGTGTATATGGTTAAACATAAATTTTTTGATAGTATAATAGAATATCGAGGTAAGAAAAAGTTTTTTATATTAACCGGTTGATTTACGAGGCTGACAAAGGGGTGAAAGTTGCCTGCAGGAGACGGACATGTTAGATGACTCTGAAGATAATAATTACCTACGTTGCCGCATTGGCCTCATGTCATCATACAAGACAATTCCCATCCCTGTTAAACAACCATACGAATGATTAATTAACAAATCCCAGCTCTTACGTACAATAGCTAGTCAATGTACCTATAGTGGTTATTCAGCTTTCAGCAGCAGTAAGTCGTATCTACATCATTATCGGTTCGAGCGAACGAGGACTTCGCGACGAGGAATGAGTTGTCAGTTGTTTAGTAACTCCAGATTTTTTAAAATAATCTCTCTATTAATTTAGTGACTGCATTACTTCAAGATGATACGGCCCAAGTGTTTTCCATTAGTGATTTCAATAAAGGTCGTATGCGCAAGTGGATACTCAGCAATATTCCCATGCATTCGTATGTCGAGGGAATGGATAATTTGACTCTACCAAAAGAAAAATATGCTCATATTACGGAAGCCATGGACTCATTTTTTGTAAGCATAACTGAATCAGGTAAGTTATATTATATGACTTTATTTTAACTTTTTAATATTATGGTTTTAAATGTAAAGTTATGTTCGAAAATAATAAATTTACATAGGTACTTGATTTCAATGATTACCTACTGGAGACTTAACGATAAATGTCTCTATAAGGTTAACAATGCCTTTTTTGTTGTGATATCAATGAACCTTTACTTGCCTTGATAAGAATTAAGATTAATTTTATCTAGTTTTACGGTCATATATCAAGAAAAAACAAATAATTATGTGGTTAGGGTAACACATTGCACTTACTGTAAGATATGTAGGTATTTCAATGCACACATTGGCCTAGAAATGGAACGACTAGCTAACTAACACCGGCTTATGCACTTAAAAGTAGACTGGATTTATTGCATTAAACACCAGAGAATTCTTCAGAAGGCCCAAATATGCGAAAATAAATATACCTGCGGTTCCAACAGACTCTAAAGAGAGCGAGAGAAACATTATGCAGTTTTAAGCATTATGAATCCAGCGAGAAGACTATAGATCGTATAGTTCTATCACAGCAAGAGATGTTATGATCATGAAGTACCATGCAGTGAAGGGGCTTTTATCTTTAAAATATTGTATCCCCGTAAATATTGTAAGCAACTTATTGTGGCCGAAATTTGGTGCGTCTAATTAAGGCGAGTAAAGCTTTTAACTTTATAGTACGCTGTATGAGTAGCTTGCTAGGCACATGCGTGAAGGAGGGTTACCATGACCGCTTATTACGATTCATTGTAGGACAATATGCGTTACCATTTACATAGTAGTGTTTTGCTATTGGGAACATTCTAATATAATCTTTAACTATGCATAATATTAAAGAGTATCTTTGCATAATTTAATGATATATACCTGCTTATGTCACTCTACAGATGAGTGTATAGCACGAATTGCTTTCAATCAAGAACCCATTGACTTATCAGAATTACGGCCGTGTCGACCTGATGCTTACTGCCATGAAGCCCTGTTATCTTCACCTTCTGCTGCATATGCATTAAGTCATAGGTACTACAAATAATAAAACAGATCCTATTAATTATACTACTTATAGGTACCAAATAGGCAATCGTGTAAATTGAGCGATAGAAAAAACCTCTTTTTATTTCTTTCTTTAGCCAAGTAGGTATAGTCTCTTCTCTAATATGTAGACAATTTTTAGTTAATTGGTATGTAATTAAATATATTTTATTTACTTATGTTACACCTTGTAATTTAATTTAACATGAATTAAAAACCTACTTTTGCAGACTTCTTAATATATTATTGCGTCATTCCCGACGTTGTTACTTACTAACAAAAGAAGAAGACCAGGCACTGATGGATATTTTATGTGCCTTTATGTATCGAGAAGCAGTTTACTTAGCACGCCGAGGATTTTTTGCTAGGGATCTCTTCTTAGAACACGGTAAATAAATTAATGTTTATTGGTAGTTAAGCAGGTATCTGGTTACCTTTTAACTTTATCATTGTCCGTTTTGGAACTTCGACGGATGTGGGAAGAGACCCGTGCCATAAAACAGGGTTGTAGGCAATGATTGCTAACAGTTTTTAATTAAGTTTTTAGTAATCAATTCAAATCATTTGTCAAACGTTCTTACTTCTTAAACTATCAGTGACTGTTCTTTTACTCTTTCTCACATTTGCTTTACAGTGGCATTATGTGGCTTATTGGGATATGAAGAATTTTTCCGACATCAGTGGTTCCGTAAAGTCGCAAGTTGGATAGACGATGAAGGCTGTATTTACGAATCGCATAACTTTTTAACAAATCGAACACGTATCGTTATAGAAAGAGAAAAAAATGTAAGAAAACATCGCAAATTGCGTAAAAAATTAAAACTAAACTTGATAGAGGAGTGCCACAGCCATCCAATGGCTCTACTTGTTATCGTATTGGCTCACGCTATAAGACATACACTGAATTATATGGTTGATTAAAAAGATGAAGTGAAATTATTGTCGATAGAAATAAGGTCTCATTTGTTGTAATTTCTTCATTATCTATACTAAGTAGGTACATACCTACCTAAACTAAAAATAGGTAAGTATAGATTTTTATACTATGAATAGTACCTATAAAAACAATTGAAGTAGACTTGGTAAACTAACAGTCTAAGCTAACGTATAACATCGAATTAAACAAAACGATTTGTCTACAGTACAGTCTTATACATTATACTATATAAAAATTAACGGAGCCATTTTAAATTTTGTCCGCTATATCTAAATACTACGTATTGGAAATTACTCTATACCTACATTTATTTTATACATTTGAATCTGAATAACAACCTACATGTATTAATAATAACCTGTTTAAAAAGCTATGTAGTTTACAAAATGAAACTTGTTTGTGGCACCGCATCCAAAATAATAATCTTATTCGCAAAACTAGTTTGAAAACTATGGGTACCTACTAGGTATAAATTTATAGTATACTTTATACCTATGCAATTTCCTTTAAGAAACACTTAAAAACAGCAATATCTTCAGCTTTCCAAGAATAAAATGAGACGAACCCTTTTTTACTGTAGCTATTACCTATCATATCTACTGCATTATTACTTTATCTTTTTAATTTTAATTTTTTTTAATATGTACTTAGGTGGTCATGCCATTGTGACACGTCACGGTGGTCACCTGTTGCAGTGCTATGGCAAAATAAAATATTTATTATATTAAATTTTATTTCATGAGGCGATGAAAGTATTATGAGTTGATTTCTTGACTTGAAATAATTTTTTTTACTAAATAGGACAACATCGTTTCTCTAGGCTACGAAATTAGATCAGGGCAGAGATTAAAAAAATCAGATTAATTCATAATTTTATTTTTATTATTATTTAATAATTCAATGAGATTACCTTATTATAAAACGTTTATTTAAATTATTACAAAAATAAATAACTTACCTAATAATATATTCTACTAATATATAAATATTTTTATAGATAGGTACATAGAACTCACGTATTTTAGAGAGAGAGAAAATAAATTTAATAGCTTTTATATCTTTTACGTACTGCTAAATTTCTATCACCATAGAAATGTTTTGTTTAATGAATTACAAACATTTTATTCAAAATCCCACCCGGACACATCATTCCGATAAAATATGGAATAATATTTAACAACCCTTGTTTAATTTTAGTTGCCTGTAGGTAATTTAATTTTAAGGTAAAGTATAATTTGAATAAAAAGCACTTTTATAATTTTAAAAAACAAAAAATTGTGTAAATGTAAGACTCCAAAACGATTGAATAGGATAATCCGAAATTTGTCATGTCATACTATATCTATATCCAAATAATAATAATATCTAGATTTAAAATTCCATAACCATAAAACTTCTGATTGACAGTTTGTAACTTATGTAAAACTAAGTAAAATACCTCGGTACTTAAATTTCTGAACGGTTTATACTCATTTAAGGCATATAATGTCGATATATGACTAAGGTACTGAAATGGTGTGTATAACAATAATTTAATAAATATACTTTTATCATTTGGTAACTTAGATAATCGTATTAGAGACTAAAACTACATTTACCTACTATATTTTGAATTTTGAAAGTATTATATAAAAGTTGTGTTAAGATGCTTATTTTAGGTAAGTTAGGTTTTCAGTCCATATTATGATGACCTACTAATGTATAATTTCCTTTTGCCTATTCTTGTCAGTTTAGAGTATATTTTTTAGCTATTTTATCCGTAGACGTACAAGTACCTACGTAATTAATTAGATCTATAATTATAATATCGTTATTAACATCAATAAATGGTTATTTTTACGATAATTTGGAATATATATTTAAGTATAGATAATAAAGTTACACTACGTGTATAATATGTATAGTTTTTAAGTCCCTATTTCCGGCAAACTTAAAAAAAATACATTATTATATTGTAGATACATACAATTTAAATGCAGAGTAAATTATAATTTGTATCTATATTTGTTGTATAATAAGTTTCATAGTTGTATAATAAGTTTCAATACAAAGCAGATGCGTTGATTCTATGAAATCCTCAAAGTTCGTCAATTAATTCGATATGTCAGTCAATCAATTAAGGCACATTAGTAAAAAACTTGCAATTTACTTAAACATTACAGTAATCAGTAAAATAAGATTTAGTCCTAATTATAATTTATCGTTTGTACGGCGCCTTGCGGTATCGTCCGCGTTCCTCCTCATCTCGTACATCTAAGAAGTGACTGAACACCACTGCCCACAAGTAGAGGTATATACCTGAAATCATAGGAGTAAACACTATAGTTAATCTAGTTTCATTGTATTATTGTCTCTAAAGAGATTAGACATATATACATATATACATGTACCTATGTGTAAAGTTCAACTGAGGTGCTACTTTAGACCATTCAAACATTACACAGACATTGCTTTGTATTCTTATGTTAATGACCTCCATGAATCACTTCTTAGCTCCAAATTATAGTCTAATTTTATCTTTGAGGCGGCGTAATGAGCAAACATAGACTCGACTAATTATGAAAGTTTGAACGTATTACTGATAATTTTATTGCAGAATCTGTAGTTTAACTTACTGCTAGACTTTGTGATTGTTTCATCGTACGTAGGTTGACAATAGACTAATCGTCAATACAACGTGGTTAATGGAAATCAATTCTTATCATCAATCTATCTTATCTGTCATAATAAAAAATACTTACAAAGATATATAAGACCGCCAATGAGAATAAGCGTGGCAAGCAATACGTAGTCTTCACCGTCGAGGTAGTACGTGATGGAAGTATGAAGGACGCTGATCAGCAACCCGATAGCCAGCACTATACCAAGCACAACCCATGGCAACATCAGCCATGAGCGTCTCTGAAATAATGAAATTGTTTATGAGATTTAACCGGACTATATCTATATATTTCATATTTTTATTTAATATCGAAACGCAGGCTGTTACTTCTTACTTTCAATGTTGTGCAGTAACACATTATTATCAAAAAAAAATGGTTAAGATGAAATTTGCGTGGCGTGTGTTTTAGCATCAGCCGGAGAGATGATGATGATAATAATAATAGGTAGGTATATAAAAGAGGTAATGATGGGTCTTTATACTAAATTGTTAGTTTACTTGTAGCTAAAGTTTCTATTAATACCTACGTCTAAGGAATAATACTAAAGTAGCTGAACACAAAATTTTAATGGCTAGAAACACGAGTAGACAAATCTACATTTTTGCATAATTTAAACAGTGTAGGTAATCGAGCTTCAACATCTAAAGTAACATCAATATTGTTAGCAAAAATTCGTTGGTGTAGATTATATTATTTAATAGCATTCACTATTTTATGAAGTAGCTAATATCTACTACAGTAAGTTTCATGCTATAATGTGTCGATAGAGATACCTTAGAATTTAATTTACAACGACAGTGATATTAAATGTGTCGGTGTTTTCTTTTCACTACTTATTTATTAAACAAGCATTGTTGTATATTCTTGTAACTTACCGAATATGATGTCTGGGAAGCGTAACAGAAAAAGAAAGAATATTTTATTCTTAAATTTGAATTAAAGTCTATATAAATATGAGGCAGATCACTCACAAAAGAGACGCAGATCGACGATAAGCAGGAAGTTTAATTAGGCTTAAGCCTTTTTCAGAATGTAAAGAAACGACGTCAATGAGCCGCAAAAAAAATTACGGAGATGATGAGGCCATTTGTTAATAAATTTCACATTGGAGGAAGCGTGAATGCAATTTTGACACATCTCTTTTCTGAAGAGTTTGCTTAAGACTAATTATACAAGTAACTATGAGTAAGCGTGACGCCATTGAAGAAAAATTTATAGTTTAAAAAATTTTAAAAATACAAGCAAACAAAAATAGAGAATAATTGATATAACAACAGTAAAAGCAAATAATACTCTAAAGTTAAAAACATAATTACCTTCAATATGGCCACAATGAGGAGCCCACATATCAATATCGTGAAGCAGAGGTTTACTGTTAGAATTATCCTTGGAACTGGAAAGATATAAAAATAAAAACTATTACTGTCAAAAAATATTCACTTTACGTTCCTATTCCTACTATATTAGTAATATTTTTTTTGTATGTATGAGCAGTACATAATATGAACGGCTTAACTCACTTGTATTTTTTAAATGCCCGACTACATAGTTTCGGACCTATCGGTGGTTCTTTATCATAAACTCCCATCGGATGTCAGGTCGCGACAAAGACTGTTAGTTGTTCAATCCCGAAAAATACATGAGAGATAAGTCATTCATACTAATAAAAAAGTTTGTGTTGGTAAATACGCTCACGAAATCTTTAATAAAAACATACTACCTATCTACGTAATAATATGTAAATTTTAGATCAAATACAAATTCTAGTTACACAAACCACTTACTGTCTAAGTCTGCGAGTTTCTTATCGAAATCTTCGGCAAAGATGAAAGTTCTATATGAAACATTGTGTTTATTCGCGACCCATATTGTGATGATAGTGATGATCGACAGAATAATGCCCAGCGTTCCTGTGATGAGGGAGCCGGTTCGTGTCGACGCACAACAACAACATTTTCGTAGTCGCTGCATTTTGTATCAGTGCTTCACTCTAAATCACTTGTTGAAGTATTTGTGTTTCTTTATCGGCTTTCGACTTTTACCGCGTCATAACTTCTGAAACAAAACAAAAAGTTTAGTAAAATAAAAGTTTTATTTATTTCTGGTAGTAGTACCTACGTTACATTGAGGTCACTTCCGTTAACGTTTTAACTGCTAGGTTATTATCTAATTCATAGCGGGTGCTATTTTTAATCATGGCACGTGGTTCAGTAAGATGGGCTGTGACGCCGTAGCTAGGTACCTACTCCCGTAACTAAAATAATCTCAGCTACCTGTCAACTACTAAAGGTGTTGACAACTTTAAAACGAGAGCGAAAACAACGTTGAAGGCATCTATGGTTGAAGCGTTGACATTGCCGAATTAGATGCTTTAAATTTTGCTGTTAGTATGGTCCTTATATAAATAAACTGAGTCAATTATGTTAAAGATCTTGTTGTGTTTCTAATAAATCAAGTGATACCACTACTATTATTTGTGAAAACCTTTTATAAAGTTAATTATACAATAAAGTTGTAAATTACCCAATATAGAGAAGATCGAATTCTCCTGTAATTAATAAGTTATGTAGACCCTAGCAGAAACAAATGCTTGATATAAAATGTAAGTATCAAACCGTAAAAAATAATTTGGGTTACAATGAAGGTTACCATTAGGTTAATGGAAGTTAAAAGAAAAATCGAAGCACAATCGATGCGATATTGGCCAATCGTCTAATTCTGGATCGCCATTCCACAGGAACGTTTGTGGCATAACATTACTGTATGCTGAATGGTTATTGCGAAACATCCTGATGTTTCAGACTTATATTATTTTTTTGTATAAATGTAAGCTACCTACTAAACTTAACATATTATGTAAATACAGAAGTTATTTAATGAGGGGTAGACTTAAAGCAAAATCTTAGATTTAATTTTTACCCTAGTAATTTATAACATAACCTATAAAAATATAACGAAGTTATATCAAATTTTTCCTAGAATAGATTTATTTTTAATACCAACCAAAGCAAGCTATAATATGTTAATAAATCCTCATCTCACTGTAATCTAACACTGATTTACTGAGGAATACAATTACTGACTGACGCATGTTGCAAGACCGTGTTTTCAATACGAAAATTGACCCGTAAATGGTGCAGCAATGATATGGTAACCCTCGCCGTGCATCCCTGACCTACATTGAAGATAGCACGACCCTAATAGCATTAGATACTCCTTTATTAAAGCTTTTTGCAACTCAAACGGAACACGCCTTGGCATTTTATACCCCATCATTCGACCTTGGACAACCATTATGTTCATTGACATATAAATAAAGGTTCGAAGGGGCGGCCATTAGAGAGCGTTTATTGCAGTAGATCATTCAAAGTAGACTAAAATATAAGTGTTTAAACTATCCTACTAATATTATAAATGCGAAAGTTTGTATTTTTGTTTGTTTGTTTGTTACTCTTTCACGCAAAAACTGCTGAACCGATTTCCATGAAATTTGGCACACACATAGAGG
>DWAV01000843.1:0-16200 GCA_018231305.1 Noctuana lactifera
CGAACCACGACTACTGCTGGCAGTTCGTGCAATTTGTATGTGTAGTTAGATTGGATGTGGTTTGGAGACAGTCATGAGCGGCTGCGGTCCGCAGTTTCATCATTGGGGACAATCTGCGGTCGTATTCCTCGTAATAGGTAAGCTTGAAAACGTAGAACATAGAAAATACAGAAGACATTAAATTACCCAATATACATATAAAAATCTTTGTCAATATTAGTATGGAAATATTAGTTAATATTAATAGAGAATATTAATATGTTTGTTGTTCCCTTATTGCTACTTAGTAAATTCTAAATCGCATTTTCCGCTTTCCAAAAGGTATTTAGTAGCAGTAGATTGTAGTTTTTGTAACTCTGTGCAGCCAGATAGTGGTTTATACTTACATCATCACATGTCATAATTATGATATGTGATACGTGACGCGTGAGCCACATTGTGCCCAACCTAAGTTACCACCTAAACACCTAAGACAAACATTCTAAATGTACTTAGTCAAACTCCTACATTTTTTTTACGATAAATCAAAATATCGCTTCGCTATAATCAAAATCCGTTGTTTGTGATATACGAGTAGCGTACCTACTCGTACCTATTGATTTTTGGCCACGCACGAAGCTGGAACAGAATAACTATTCGTAGTTGGTTGCGTGCAGAACAAAAAGCGCTTAGAAGCACAAGGGCTAAATTATTGTAGCAACCAGTCAATTATCTGAATAGTGAATAGCACCCCGCGCCCCGCCCCCTGTCTGCGAGGAGCAACTCGCTTCACTGCAGATGCTTGCTACTTTATTAAAGATGGATCTATTATATTAATTGAAATTATTAATATTCGGGTAACGAACTCGGTTCCGATAACGGCACCGACAATTTTTAATAAGTATACATTTCTTCTTCAGTCGCTCGCGCAAACCTTTTCCATCAATGCATGAAATCCAATGGCAAGACCAAAGCACGAATCTTCATTAAAAGTAACAAACTACTTACCTATTTGAAACTGAATGCCTGCAATATGCCACTACACGGAAAGTTGTCGTTAATGAGTAATGTCGTTTTGCGCGGGCATTCATTTCCTCTAATCAAGGAGTTAGAAGTTAATGACAGAGGGCTGCTTACAAATTACAAAGTACTAAATTACACGTTTCTAAGGGTTGTTCCGGCGACTGAAGAGACCTACCTACGTACCTACTTAAGTAGTCGGTGAAGAGACTACGCGCTGTCACTGAACGCTTTGAAACATTACCTACAAGTACTGAACACTCGTTCAGCCGACATAAAAAAATACGTTTTTCAAAATCATTTATCATTTCATTGGAAAAATATAAACTTTTCATGTAGTAGAAGCGGTACGCTAAACATAGTTGCGGTATTGTATATTATCTTCATCTTCTATTGGTAGTAGATTGGGTTCCTTAGGGTAGAGTGGGCAGAGTTGTTCAATTTTTAGTTCAATTTTTAATTTATATTTTTCCACCACTTTGTTGTAAAATTAAAAAATATTTATTATTTTTTAGAAATATTGAATATATAGCGTAATATTAGGTACAATAGTAAAAGCCCATAACTAGCTCCATCCAACGATAAGAAGTGAGCATTCTTACCCGTCATTGTTTCCACAAGTCCACGACAGCCGGCGAACAAAACGATAAAGTTTTCCTCTAACATTCTGCAGAGACACTGGATCTTGATAAATGTTTCCCAGAAAGGAAAAAGTGGTCGTCGGCCACAAGAAGAATGGACGAACGAACTAACACAAGATAACCGGGAACACTGCAGTCTGGGGGTCTACCCTCTACACACTAACGGCATTAGCCCATTCAATAAAAATAAAAAATTCCGGTCGCGTATCTACGAACGGAAATGCGGCGATTGAATTCCTTTAAAAAGGTGAAAGGTAATGCGACCCTAAATCTGTAGTACTTTGTATACACTAAGTGTGTGTAGACTAACTATTATAAGATGTACATAATGAAAATGCTAAATCTATGGAGTGGTCATTTACATTTCGTAGTTTCACGAACTTTCGGACGGATTCGACAATTAGTTCGTGCAGTTAGAAAGTAGAGCTACCGCGCTCACATAACTCATCTGACGGAACAACGACGACTACGAGTAGTATACTTTTTATCTTACGAATAATATGTCAAGTGGTCGCATAACCTTAAATAGCTAGATCCTGTTTACGATTCGATCTAGCCAGGTCCTACAACCACTTCTGATGAAGCATTGCACTTTCGTTTCGGCCCGAATATTTTATCGTTCGTGCTACAATTATGATGTTATTCAGATTCTCTAAATCGATAACTTAACATTGCAGAAGCATTGGTTTTTAGCTCATTGTTATTTTATCCGTAAAAATGTTAATATTCTACAAAATTGATTTATTTAGATATTATAATGCAAAAATACCTATTTTTATCAGCTACCTATTAGGTACCTACATTACAAGAATTCTATGTGTGGCTTAGAATTAAAATCGGCGCTATTTAAATTAAAAGAAAAGAAAGTCGAAAGTTTTGAGGTACCGAAGTGAACGATACTGCAGCGTCGCGACGCCGATGCTAAACTAAATTTCATCACTACATTTTCCCACGGCTAAAAACCGTCGAAATATAAATCTGAACAAAAAATCGTTTACAAAATTGTAATTCGCGAAAGCACTTGACGTTTTTTTCTGAATTCGGTACATTCAAGTGGAGCTGCATCCCACGGGCGGCAATTACAGCAGATGCCAAAACGGGGCCGCAGCAAATACAACGCCGCCCAAAAAAATTGTTTACTCGTTTTATACCACCCGGGCACCCTTATCGTAGCCCGGGGCACCACGGCTTCGTATTGGACAGGATATCTCAAACTGACGCCCCATTTAATATTCGGTATTGTGAAAAATAGGCACAATAATGAGAAAACTAAGAGGTATCAAATGTTCTACAAAGTTCTAGTTCTAGTAAAAGTAGTTCTGTTTTTGAAAAATTGTACATAACGATAGCCTGTTCTTGTTTATAATATGTATAAAATTGCAATATTTTTATCTATGATTAGGATTCAAACCCCCTTATTCTCTTATCTTCATCTCAAGGTTCTCCAGAGACCTATGAAGTTTTTGCACCGCAAGAAGTATCGATCCGACCTGACCAGCATGCTCATGATCTAAAACTCCTCATTGTGAGCAGAACAGTATAATTACAGTTATAATTATGGTGTTCATATTTTTATATATCGAAATATTCCAATGTTACTGTAGCATGGCCACACTTTAGAATTATTCGAAAAAATAGCATTGAAAGTTAGAAAAACAACCATTACTGATGTGATAATGTGAATAATTTATACAGTCGCCCAGAATTGTACGCTCGGTGATCGGTAACTGTCAGTCCAGTCAAATGTAACACTGCGGTTGTAAGACTGCGAGGATCTACTCTTATTATGGAAGCAATGAAATTGAGCGGCATCGAAGTAACTGAATTAAGAGCAGCAGAAGAGCAGTGAGGCACCACTTACCAATGTAAAAGACAGAAAGAATGAGCTTGTTAAGTATTAAAGTTTGGCGTAACTTTTTGTGGTCGTTATCACATCAGGACCTAGTCTTGGCTCAAAACAATATGGATATTAAAACAATAACGCAACGCAATTATGTAATCAACGCATATTTTCTGCATCAACAACGCCATTCGCGACGGGCAGCCGTGTTTATAATAACGGAAGTTTTCCTACAATAATATCCACGACGAACACAACAATATTGCACGTGTTCTAATATTCCCAATAGCTTGTTACTAGAATTCCTTGTCAGATCCGTTCTGCTTGCACATTTACTGTTGTAAATGTTATTCATAATCGTCGTCATTAAATTCGTTATTAATATGGCTATAATCTTAAGCTAATAACAGTTATTATTAGTAAAGTACTTACACATCAGCATAATAATTTTTTTTTAAATCTAGTACCTACCCTACATACTTACCTGATGATTACCCTTTAACGTGCAGATTAATATCCTTTTCCGATGTCATATACTTCCGAATTAAGATCTTGTCAACTGAATGTTCTAGGTACTGTAATCACATATTTCAACGTTTACGTCCATAGCTGCTTTCAGCCCCGGGCGTTCATCTTCATCTATTACTTCGAAGGCAATTTCATAGATTGGAAAATGATATTACTCTTGCTAGGACGTGACTTTCTCCGATAGCAATCGAATAGCGTAGATTGGAAGACTGGTAATATGCGTTTACATATTGAGTAAGTATCAAAATAAATATTTAAACGCTAATGAAATGAAGAAAGACATTTTTGATATGATATACCTACCTACCTACTTATGCTTTGAAAATATCAAATCTTGTGATATTAAACTTCAGACTATCTATCATTGGGTTGAAAATACAATAATCGCCTTTAATTTTTACACTGAGCAGTAACGTGCACTGCCCTGTTTTTTTTTTGCTGTGCACACGGTTATGAATCGAGATTTAATAGTGATATCGTGCGTACTGTCTCCCGCGGGGTTAAGATCCATAGACAGTGCACCTGGCAAGCTGCCCCAATAGCCCTTTAATATATGGTGGACCCTAATGCTTGTTGGAGCATTCAACTGACGAATCCAATCAACGTGCAACGTATTTTGTATTAACCATGTAGAAAAAAATTAAGCATAATGAGGAGATTCCAAAATTCACGTCTTTTCCACGGCTCAGAGAACTCTTTAATAACGAAGCGTTATGAGTTATAATTATGTGTAATGAGTAGAAATGGTGTGACTGATGTGATTTACATAACTTTTTTACAACTGAGTGCCACATGTTATTATGTGACTAGCAGACTAGGTTATAAATGAAAAGCCGTCAAAAGAGTTCTTCTTCAAAACCGGCAAAAAACAACTCACTTCTTTCCATGAATATTCAGTGACCTTCCTTCCTCATTATCATGCACTTTCTATGACTTTTCTAAAGAGGCACGTCTGCGCTCGCTTCCCTGCTCTCAGTTGAAGCCGACGATAATACTCGATGGAAATCTTTGAATGCTGGCGAAGAAGTTTAACCCAAACAATGGGCTCGGAAAGAGCGTACTCGGCAATTTGGCTCCCTGCAGACGTAGTAGTGAGGGGAGAGCGGGGAAGGCGCCGTGAATGGCTCACGAAGGTCTGCGGTGGAGGCGAAACCGCAACAATGAACACCCCGGCCTCCTCGCTCACTACTTCGTATGTGAGTCGGGCTGGTGCACTGGCGACATTGCGATTTGCCGAACTAAACTTCTTTTATTGATGAATCCGATTGAAACAATTTCAGGTAAGTAACTACATAATATATTGCATGCGATATTAGAACAATAAATTATTAGAAATAATTATGAATACGATTTATGAATACTGCGAGCGATCAATGACTAGTTGAAATTTTGAGTGTGTCAACGTAATCAAGCAATGATGTCTCGGATTTAGATATACGAGTATACACTCGTACCTACTCATTGTAGTACGAGACCGTTAATCCTATGGGTTACTTGTCTTGTATCATTGCTGCTTGTAATTACTATTATTTTTGCAAACAAAACATCATCAGTATCACTCTCTGCATAATGCGCAGTCGCTCGTGTGCTTCGGCCAGTCCGCGAGGCTGAGGAAATAGTGCGCCGTGAAATGCCTCAAAGCGTGCATTTAGTCGCTCGAGAGTGCGTCTCAAACGAACGCTTGTGTGCTAGTGCTCTTGCACTCAGCCTCCTCTACTCCACTGTCGCGTATCCCTGGCGATGTACCCGTGATACTTTCTAGTTTTGTGTACTACGGTCTTCTATCCTATGTTTTCTTTTTTCCTTTTCATTTCAGCCATGAAACTACGATGCTTGCGCAAGTATTCGAGAGCAGAAATTTAACAAAGCAAATACATAAGTACGAACGACTTCTCATTCTCAGGTATAAGTTCAGTCCTACTTATTGTTATATGTCAGCGATTACAACGAATAGGTTCGTAACGTTATAATTAAAGTGCAGTACATATATTTAATATACTACTCGTACGTTTTTATAATAATATTTTCACGAAATCTCTCTCAAATAATAGACCACATGCAGCTCTACCTTTAATACAAAGCAATTTTGTAGAGACAACACAGACCTCAACGCAGACGTCTGTGTTAGATACTCGTATTTGTCTGTTGCAAGTATTTGTAATTACGACTTTCTCGCAGACAACCCAAAAAATAATAAAGGACACAGTCAGCTTCAGACATTGACCATTACTTTGAAGACAAATAATAAATAAATCAATTATGATCCATATAAGGCCGCTTTGCGAATTCATCCAAACTGGTCACCACCCTACTGGGATCAATGACCCCAAGTGATACTGTACATTCCTGACTATGCTTCAGTAATATGCTGCAACTTTTGCCTTGATAATGCTGCAATAGATACTGAAAGTTGTTAATAATTGTGTATTTTAAATTAGTGTTTATATAATGTGGGAGTGTGCGGGACCGCCCGAGGCGCGAGGGCTCAATGTATCGGTGTTTTGTCCGCGGCCCTTCGCCATGTAATTGCCTCAAATCGGAGATGGAGTCGTTTTGAAGTACCTACATACCTACATTTGCCACCGCCGTTTGCATGGATTCAAAAAGTACCGCGCAGCACGTTACAGTACACTAGTATAGTTCTATTCTTGGCTTCATATATAGTAGTTACTAATTTGTAAACCATGAAATTTTTTTTTCTTCTCATAATTTTAATAAAAAATTACGTGTTTTATGCTGTTTTTTTTGTGAATTTCTCTTCTTAAGAATATTTTTAATTAATTGGATAAGCAAAACCTTAATTACCTTTTATTTCTGATTTATTCACACAACACAGATTCATGTAGGTATAGTGGTAGTCAGCACGACGCTGCATCTGGTCTGTCAGTCAAAGAGGAATTATGTCAGCGAGGCGGAAACTTAAATGATGACTACAGATTTCTGTTGCTGAACCGTGTTTACTGTAATACAAATATCTTTGTCTATCCATAGTAACGTAGGTACAGGGGATTCTAGCGTCGTTAGGTTTAATTCTTCCCTTAGACTACTACAGTTTAAATATCCTTTTGTAAAACTGTAATATTTTGTTTGCAATGGTAAATTACTAAGCCCAACGCAAATAAAGTCTGGAGCTCGGAGCTAATATTAAATGTAGTAAGTAAAAGCTCAGACGCCGGGCGGGGTGCGGGCGGCGGGGGCGCAACAAGAAATAATAAGGGCGCAAAGAGGCTTTGATCTTGTAGCTTTAATAAACTTAATGGATGCATTTCCGACCAGAAATATCAACTTTAATTACTTGTTCCGTAAACCTTGACAAGTTATATTTAGTCGGAGAAGGAGGTCTGCTGTCTCAAGCAAATTATTGCTTTTGCCAAACTTCAATCAAGTTGCCGTCACAGAAACTCTTGTATAAATAAGTGAAACGGTACAAAAGCATTCAATGTTTAATTAAATTCAATATTGCTTATAAATTATACTACTTGACGTAGGTATATAGCAAAAATACGATAAAGAATGTCAAATATTATTAATTTAATTATGGACAATTGATGTGAAATATAAAAGATTTAGAATATGGTGTTCAAACTTTAAAAACAAAGGGTAATTGCATATTAAAAGAATTGAAAGGTTTTGTAATGTAAAGATTTTGTATGTTGCAGCTGTATGATGTATTTTTGTTTAATGATGATCACCTTGTCTTATCACGCGGAGAGAAGTTTAAAGTCAAGTCAAGTGGCCAACCAGTGACCAACTATTGGTTCAAAACTCCTCCTAGAGGTTTATGAAACTCTCAACGAGGTCTCCGAAGAAAGAAAGTGCACATACTCGTCATTTATTGTGACAGTGGAGAGTTCACACTGAGGTTGCTTGCCTGAACACGGGTTACAATGTCTACAAGTGACAGAGCTACGAGCACGTTTAATTGTTGTGCAAAAGAACTAAAGAACCCGTGTGATCTCTGCCCTCGTTTCCATAATAACGTTGTAATTGTAATCTGTAAGTTTCTAATTACCGGCAGATACCATCTCTATGCTCTGATACGGCGAGATACAAGCAAGAAGCTGAACATCAGATACTCGTATTTGCGATTGAGTCGACGCAATTACGGGCGAAGTAGGTATACATTACGTTCTCACCGGTCTACAACTGTTTGAAAGCGCTTTAATCCGTACTCGTTTTTTAAGGTGCCAAGAAACGTCTTTTATGACACGAAGGAATAAACCCTTTATAATATAGGTACTTATTATAAATCACGTTGTACAGTGTTCGTTTATGCTAATATCCGTACCACCGACTAATAAAAGGCTGTGAGTATATTGTAGTGAGTATATTGGGGTGTATAATAAGCTTAAGCTCAGGTGGCGCTGTCGCAGAGTTTTTTGGTCTCTGTAAAATACGTATTTAAAATGTGATAAGTATAAAGAAACCGTTCCGCAGCAGTCAGCTATACCTAGTGGTTAGATGCGCAAGTCGGCACGGTAATGAAAGAATATCAGTTTAATCTGTTAGTCACCCATTTTTGATTTCTCTCTAGACCCAATACTACGCCACTCAAGTCGCGGTCATAAGCTACTAAATGTAAAATAGAGAGATCGAACGTAACGTGCAACGCCATCTGTTAACGAATAGTGGTAACAGCTACGTAAAGAAAATCTTGTACTAGGTAATTTTAATCAAATTAAAATTTACTTTATATAAATGTATGATGTGTCATGTGTCTTTAAATGTCTTGAATATTATTAAGTTAATTATTATATATTAAGCTAATTATTATACTTACCAATAAAACTTATTCAGTCAAAACTTAAAGGCAGACGGAACTTACATATCAAGATGTCGATGGTTCCAGGTTAAATTTCAAGATTCAACGAAAAGATCTTGGCTTTGCTGTTTATCAGAACAAAACATAGTAAATTGTAAATAGGCGGCGCGGCGGTAGGCAGAACAAACGTACGTAAGTAAATATAGGAAGTTGCGGTAGGTCGTGTTTAGCTCAGAACAAGCTGTAGTAGTCCTCAGCAAAGATTGCACCATTATTTCACCAGCTTAAATATATTTAACCAACACAAACGAGTAAGTAATCTCAACATAGAAAACTGCGAGTTCATGATAAGTTGTACAATATAATAGGTACATTTTAAAGATCAACTTTGAGGTGTGCGACCAAAAGTACGTCTACCTAACGTGCCCGTACGATCTGTCATCGCATTTACGGATTTAAAAATGACATATTGTAAACAATCTGTGTCCCTCTACTGTTTCTTATTCATTTCAAAGATGTTTACTGTGACGGTTTTTCTAGAAAAATCATTTACTAGCTATGTAGTAGAAGATTTGGTAGGTAATATAAACAATTTATACCGTCGAATAAGCTAGAAATACATTACTTTAAGTAATATTAAATACCTAAGCTACACGATTTATTTATCTTACAAATATTATTATAGCGAGGTCAGTTCTATATGGAAGCTACACTTGACTGGTACACTGGTCGCTAGACACGCTACGCACATACAACTTACTTACCGTGAAGTACACACAGATTGTACCTAATGGAGTAGCTCACGTCGCACGTGGTGGAAGAGTACGAGGAGTACGAGGAGTAATAATACCTACAGCAATGTGGCCGCCGCTGCGGTGATGCGACTAACTACAGGCACGACACTTCCACGACAGCCAGGGCGAGGGCTTCCTTGAGGGATTATTCATTATAATGTAAATTAGGTAGATGGTAGTAGCTAAAGAGATACGATGTCTCTTTTGCTACTCCAGATTCATAAATCAACACAAAAGTCCCATAAAATTATATATTTATGTACTATCGAATTATCATGTGTGTAATCTCTTCAGTTGTAGCGAAAATACTAGTCAAAACAAAATCTGTTTACACAACCTTTAAAATACACGTGAGTCATTACTACCAACAATCCATTATTGTCCCACTGCTGGCCACGGATCTCCTCCTCAGATAAATGAAAAGGGTTTAGTTCATAGCACGTTGGCCAAGGCTAAGTTGATACTAACTTCGTACATATTATAATCGTGATACGAGTTAAAGGTTCACAGACTAATGAAGCCAGTGAAGCAACGATGTTATTACAGTGAGAGGATGAAATTTAATCTTGCTGAATGGGATGAGATTACACAGACAGTCAACACGAGTACGAACCGGGAAGTTTCGGGTTCGGCGCTGTTTATCTTCCGAACTCGCCTACAACGTGGAAAGGGAGAACCGGCTACGGAGTGTACGAAGAGTTTACAATAAACATGATTGCTATCGGATAATCCCTTTAGTCAATGGGAATATCGTTCAGCCTACTTTGTAAGGAGTAGGTGAGAGATGATCTACCGAGCCCATCGACTGTCTTTGAAGTCGTCATCATGGTCATCATCAAGCCATCGCGGGCCTAAAGCTGGGCGCGGGTCTCCTCTTAAATTCATCAAATGTCTGAGAACTTCATGGAGAGTCATGCCCGTTATGTCACGATGTTTCCCTTCAACGTTGCAGCTTATGATATTTAATTGCTAAAGCAAACTGCAGACATAATGCGAGTAAAATACAATGAAAATTTTATTAATTATTGTCATCAAAATATGTCATGCATATTTATGCAAAAAAATGCGTGCCTTGTGTATAAAAATGAGTTAAACGAAAAGTAACACTCTACATTAAAATTGTGGTATATGGAACTTCTGCTCATAATTTGTCTGCCACGTGAGGAAGGGGTGAGGGAAGTCACTAGAAACGATAATAACATGTAGGCCGCAGTAGATACTCTTCGAATTATTCAATAACTGATTTATTTCCAAGGCGCGGAGAGCCAGGGCCGCCCACGCCCGAAACGGAGGGCAGACAAACAACTGTCGAGAATCATAAATATGTTGATCGTGCTCCTGTGTATTTCTATTGAAGCCGCATTTACTTGCCTATTGAATGCTTTCAATAGTTCATCAGAGCTTGCCTTACCCCACCCCCTTGCCCTCGTCCCCCTCCAACTCGCCTCTCCGCCCGTCGCTAGCCGCGAAGCCTTTCAGCTGATCAATTAGGTGCGGTGTACGCAAGTCGTAACTCCAATTTGTGATTCTCTAAGAAATCTTATATTTCAACACCGCTTTCTGAACACAAATCGTTTATTGGAAACGCTCACCATATTTTATATATTATTTACAAGTAAATAACTATATTATTTGAGAGACTATCCTATAAGTTTGTAGCAAATGGAAGGCCTCGTTTCAATTTCTCTGAATGGCGTCGCCCTTTTGGCGTAACTTAATAATTAAACAAAACAGTTTATTAGTTTGGAACTTCGGTTAGGAATAAAGGTATGATAATATTAAAATATTTTGAATATATTCAAGGACTGTCTTTATTAAATTATTAAGACACTGGTTTATTTGATACTTATCAACAATGTAAAGTAAGAAATTACTTCTAAGTATTATAATTTGAAATAGTAACAATACATGCCAGTTCCTCCAAGGTATCAAGTTGTGTTTAGCTGGCAGATATCCCTACTGGTTACGCACGCCTTGGAGTGCTTCTGTTTGTATTTTGAAGGTTTCGATTGTATGTAAGTACGAAATGTACATACTTTATTCCACATAAGTAGTAACCCAGTCAATTTAATTTTACGCGTCATCAAACTGTGACCAAGATCAAACTTATTGCATCTAGCCATTGTTGTTTGATTGTCTTCATTCATTATCTATTCCGATCGGCTGAGCTCGAGCCGTGCGGCGCTTTCGGCCGCCAGAGTTGCCAAGAATGTGGTTAATGCGCCGTTTCGCCCCATCGCGGCTGAAGAGGTATTTAGCGCGGCGTCGCATGTCCTCTGCTCGGTCGTGCGTTGCGTCGCGATGCTCTTCGTTGGCAGGCGATCAGACGCGCGGCTCGCATATGCAGCGAAGAGACTGCGCGGAACGCCATCGCGGCGTCGCCTGACTATGGCATGCGATTGACGTGTGCAATACTATAGTGATACGGGCGTGATTTTAAGTGTTCTGTATAAAACGGTGGAATACAACCAGCCAAATGAAGTCTGTTGCGAACACAGTATTCAAAACAAAACTATTTGTACATAGGACGTACGAGTACATAAGTGGGCCAAAGTTGAGCGACGACTTATATTGTATCAAAGACAAACCAAACCAGTCAACACCAAAGAAGAATTGTGAATATTTACGAGTATAAACGCGAACACAGCAGGATCTACCTATAACCTATTGATCTCTTAGTTTTTTATTTCACCTTGATATTGTCAACTCTTATAACGAAAAGTCTATTCGCAACATAGCCGCAGACACAGACTAGTCAAGAACTCAAGAACAGGACAAAGAAAGATAGCTATCTACTAAAGCACAAATCCGAATCACGTACAGGCTCTTGGAAGACAAAAACGGTACCAGAACAAAGTTATCGTGCCATCCTAGGTACCTCGGGCATCCTCGCGATGCTTTGCCGATCTTATCGGCCGCCGGCAATTTAGATCGGATATCTGGAATATTCTCTAATATCTCGATTGTGCAGAGCACTTTTGTTCTGCGCCCTTTACACCGGCATCTTGAGATTTCACTGTTACGTAACGGCTCATAAACTTTCTTTATTGTAATACAAGTAAAAATGAAAACAAACTTCAAGCTAAAAAAAGAAAAAAGTAGAGAACTTTATTAATACGAGTAGTTATTCTAAAAAGTCTATTATAACAAGAGGTCATAAGAAACCATGTGAGTGTACTTACTTACGAGTACATCGATAACCTATAGTGGGCAGGTAGCTGTAGGTGTGCGGCGGAACGCGACGATCAATCTTGAGTTGCACTTTATGGTGCTATGACTAAACCAGATCCACACAATCGGATGGGACCATGGCCGTGCTATGCGTCTGCATCACTCCATTTCCGTGGTCAAATACCTCACGTGGTATTTGAAATGACGACTGATCCAAATTAAATGTCCATCCGACGTCGTGTCATTGAGCTGAGACGTACAATTTCTGAGACAAAGACTACTTTTTTTAAAATAAAAAACGGCGTGCCAATCAGCAAGCGGTAACATATCAATATCACACTACTATCTTTAGTTTAACAGGTTCCCCTAGTAGAAGTGTGCTCCTAACTTAATATCAAGTTATGACCCCCTCCCACCCTGTCACCCCACTCAGTCTTGGCTGAAGCAAAGGGATTGGATGCCCGTACAGAGCACAACCTCCTTGAAACCGATATACAATAAACGTCTAACGTCTAAGCAACACAGAATGCCTCTTACGTCGCATACCTACGAGTACATAACAGTGAATTATTACCTTAAAGCTGTGAGCATGCGAATCGCCTGATAAGTATTGAATTGCGTCACTAACACAAAACCGGTAGCACCGTTTTTGTGCAGCCGAGGTTACGAACGAACAGGAAGCACAAAACGTCTGTCTTTCACGGCGCGAGCGCAACGACTGCGTCATCGCTCAGATGGAGATTGCAGTGTTAACGCCAGTGGATTTATTTCCAACTACCCACTTAACATAGACAAAGATTGAAACACATTACTTGCTCATATTATGCACTAGATACATCACGTATTCACACATAACTTGACAAACAAAACATACGATTATAATGTGTAATATGGTCACGCTTGTTACGAAGTAAAACATGTCCCACATTAACACCTCCTCAATTGGAACACAGATGCGGCCTATGAGCGACCTACGGCACAAGTCTGCTATTGTAACCGTCTCGTAATAGAGTCGTCATTGTCAATGTTGACTGAAAACTTATCAAAGTAATCTGTTGTCAAATTCAAAGTTGTCGATGGTTTTACAATGATGTGACAGTTGTGACACTGATTAGCAAGCAATTAGTTATTACAAGTTTCTAGATACTTAGTTACAATACAGTAGTTAGCTGTACGTTGATATAAACGTTCGTTGGCTCCGTCATACTAAGTCCGTAATAAGATCTACACTAAAACACGCTGAATAAGCTCCTTAGTGTTCCCGTATTGTTAGTATAGAATTAGAACGTAACGTCTAACGTTATGCAGGTAGTTTGATTTAACGAAGTCGACGCCGCGTCGCCAGGTGGCGCGTGGCGCGTGGCGCGTGGCGCCTGCCAGCGCCTGCCTGCGCGAGCCGATTAGCCTTGCCTTGCTACACCTTGTATTGCTTGCTACATGGCGAATATGGCGATGATCTTTATTTACATTTCGAAGGTTTTTATAACACAATTTTTCTTTTGTGAGGAATTAACATATAGGGTTGATCATTTAGTTGTAATGTATTCATTAATTCAAGGTCAACCTATCCTCTATATATTATAAACGTCCTAAGGTACTATTGTTGAAGTGACAGAATACTACATTATGTTTCCGTCGATCCTTTGAACGTTAAAAATATTTAAAAACACTCTCGATTTAGTCACCTTTCAATTAAAAATCAGCATCAAAGTCGGTTTATCCATTTATGAGCTACGATGTCACAGACAGACATACAGATACACGTCAAACCTATAAACTTCTCTTAACGTCAACATAGACTGGTGTCTATTGTACCTACTCAGACCTTACTAATTCTTCGAAAGCCGTGGTCCCGGTTGGTTTCGGCCTCGCTTTTAGATTCGAGTCGCGCGTGTGCTGTCGAAAAGGAGTGTCATCACAACAAAGCATGCATAATGCATGTGTGCGTGGACGGAGCACGCGGCGGACCTCTCGGAATATTGCATGTATTCGCAGTCCGCCAGCCTCCGCCTCCACGCCACCACGCCACCCCGCCGCCCCGCGCAACGCTATTCAAATAACTCACGGAACTCATGTTTAAAAGGAGTCGCCGTTACTCATACGGAATGCCAATTTAAAAATACATAAATAATATATTATAAATATTTTTCTTCAGACTGCCGCGAGTTATTCGTAAGTGGTTAATATATTATTATGTCACCCCCCGGCAGCCGTCTGCAGCATACAAATTGTGAACTGTAACAAATTAAAGAAATATTTTCTGAAAAGCAAATATCGAAAAGTAATCTAATCCAACGTAACCTATTCTGATTAGGTTTTGTACAAAACATGGAGTATTGTTTGATGCAATATGTACCTACTTTCATTTTTTCAGTTCAAAACATTCATTGCCTCGCTTGCCTCATGTCACTGCCAGAAGTGCCACGTCACTCAATTCATGAGTCATACAGCATGGTGCAGTGCGCTTGAACGATGCCTCGATGACATCCACAATCAACAAACCATCAATCACGTTTCCTTGTTACCTAATGGATTCCTACTTTGGAACCAAACTGTCCAGCGTTCTCCCACCCACAAAAAGCGCCCGAATTCAAGCCCAAGAATTCTTTTGTGGCGGAACGTCGGCGCCGCGGGAGCCATCGGGGCTGCGAATGTTTATTTATTTCCTAGATACCCTTAAGTCCCTTAACAAAGGACTTCCAAGACCTAATTTATCGCTACCTACGAATGACGTATGGTCCTCTGTTGTGAAGAAGGCACGAGTTCACGCCAGTCGACCGGACCTACAAGCAAATGTTTTATCTCTAGAGCTAGACGCTTGGTGCGCGATTTCCTGTAAACATTTAAAACTATGGACTATTTTATTATGATTTAGATAGACGGGGATGGGTCATGACCCAACAGCCAGTACGACTAATTTGATCTATTGTAGCTGAAACTATGGACTGACGATGTTGCCTGATAATAAAGGAATGATGGTCGAAAACGAAATGCCTAGGTACTAAAAAATAAAGAACACATGGCCAGGAAACCTTATCGCAAAGAAAATGAAATCTTCGCAAACACGAGTACCTCTAACTAGTAGAACTTCATGGAACACGTGGCCCTCACAGGCAAGCAGAGCACCACTTTATATGCAGAACTCACGGAACAAAGCGAGGTTGCGTATAAATAGTTTAAAATCGCCAGTTGTCCCTGTGACCCAGTTAGGACGTATTATTTATGTTGGAGCGTCAAAAGGGCCCGTCGTCCTCGTCTCCATTGTATGAGGAGTGCCTAGATCGCGCCATTGTACTTTGCAGGGTTCCCTGCTCAAACAAGGAACTATTATTTGAAGTCACTGACATAAGACATGTAATTAATATGCTTACTTCATAATAATATCATAATCTATACTATAATAAGACTGTAGAAATATTTTTTCTGTACATTAAATATTTTTTCGAAATTTTTACTCGGGGGGGC
>DWAV01000844.1:0-16181 GCA_018231305.1 Noctuana lactifera
AAATCTAAATTCATCATTTAAATTTCTGCCTCGCCGGGGATCGAACCCGGGACCTTTCGATTGGTGGACTGGCGTGGCAACCACTACACCATACGGGTCGTCACTTTATATACTTATTTGTAAATTAGAAGTTGTAATTTTGTGTGGCAATAAAGCATTTTTTCTTTCTAATTTTTAATTTATTAACTGCTTTTGTAGTTTCTAATTACATTGCTTTCAGAGTACACAATATGTAGGTATTACAAGACTTGTACTTTGATCTAAATCAATCCATACGTCTTACTTTACCTCTCATAGTTACTATTATTCTAGCGTGGGTCATGTCATGTTCATACCATCAGGATCGCTCGATCGATACTAGGCTTAGCATGCCGAAAAACCCTACATTTTGACCTCAGCATAATAATATTATTGTACTCGTATCTCTCATCTTCATACTAATAAACTACATTATATTTTTAAAATATATATTTTAATTACCTATGAAATTCTTTCAATATTTTGTACCAGCGCTTCTTAAAAAGTTTTACTTCGACTAGCATGAAGTGTAAAAATAATAAAAACGTGTAAATTACACGACATCTTAGCCCTAATACCATTTATAACGAACAACCCGAAACGACATTGAGCGTTGAAAATTATAACGAGATTTCACGTGTTTTTCCATTAGCCCATTAAATTTTATTTATACGCAGTCATACATTTATTTCGATACAACGAAAATATTTTATTTCATTCGGAATCAACATATTATCACTGTAACCTGTGTTTAACCCATTTTGCTAATTTTTAGATATGGCACTTAGTCATTTTTATATTAAAAGATGAGTGGTAACCAATCTTCACCGGTCTCTCTATGGAACATTAAGGAGATTTCCAATGTGTGGTAATTGTTCCACCTTTCTGCAAAAGACGTAACTTATGAAGGATTCATCGGGTAGTTCCCATTTTTTCTACAGAACATGAAGACATACAAAAATGTGAGACAATGTTTTCACATTAACCCTTAAACAAAAAATAGCAGGAATTGAATGAGCTTGGCTTTAGAAGGCCGGATGTCAGAATATAAAAGCTGATTGATGGGTGACTTTAATAATAATTAATTTGTTACACCCTCTATCGGATCTGCTCCTACCTGAGGTGGTCTATGCGTTGCATTGACCACTTTACATAAGGTGGGCTGCATGCTAGCTTGCTACTCATTTACGATTTAAAAAATCGCTCCCGCTAGAAATTAAACTTACGTTATGATTATAAAATTCGCCCACGGAAATACAGTTTAAATTGGAAAATAAAGGTGTAATAAGATTACACGTAGCATAGATTTAATGGGTTACTCAAATACTGAGGTGACGTTAAGAGTAAAATAAAACATAATTAATTTCCTTATGTTCGTCCAGCATGTTTTCCACTCATATTTATTACAGCGGTTCCTAAAATAACGAATCAATAAAAAAGAATTATACCCGCACTCGAGATTAATCTTTAATTTCGCTCACGTGTTTTTTTTATAATTATGTTCTTGTGTGGGCGGTCTATATTTGTCATTTTAATGAACTAGCTGACATGCGTGACTCCACTCGTTTGGAACGAATTTCTTTAATACCTACGAGTACCAGTCTTGTAATACCAATTTCACTAATATTTAAAATAGGCACAAAAATCTGTTTATTTCACCAAGTCCTACTTCTCCTAATATTATAAATGTGAAAGTTTGTAAGTATGAATGAATGGATGGATGTTTGTTACTCTTTCACGTAAAAACTTCTGAATGGATTTTAATGAAACTTTACAATAATAAAGCTTATACATCAGAATAACACATGCACCATTGCACGTGGTACAATGGTGACCATTTCACCATGCTGTGGTAAACAAATAGACCAGTTAGGTCAATCCCAACCTTTCTTATCACTGAAATAGTTTGTGTGTCTTATGACTTAAATCGAATTTCTCTGTAACTATAACTGCTCTTTCAAATTTGTCTGAGGGTGTTTTAAATAAACAGTTCTTACAGATGTGCTTGCTTTCACTACAATATGTATTGTATTACTAGCTTAGATTATTTTGTAATAATCAATATTTATAGCCCCTATTGCTCAACTTTCAGTCATGGTTATAAATTAATGCCGTGGTCAGATTTGGCGAAGCTGAATTGGTCTAATGAATGGTTACGACCCGGCGTCGGTCGCTTAATTAGGTTAATTACTGCGATCAAGACTTTTATTAGCGAATGTTCTAATTAAGTCGGCCAATTATAGTCGAAGGTGAGTAGGTCGTTTGGAGTGCTATCGGAGAAAAGTTTCTGTGTAACTCTATTGGAAGCCTGAAAGTTTTTTCATAATTGGACTAAATTCGATTGTGATTGTTTTGCTATTACAACTGGGTGATACTTTACATGTGAGCTGATGTGAGGCGACCCTAATAGGCCTCAGGGGTAACAACAACAACAAAGTAACTGAAAGAGAAAAAATTATAGTTAATGCCCCTTCATTCTTTTGGTAGATACATGGATATTTTAGCAATATATTTAGTTGAGATTTAAAGTTTTACGATTATCTCGAATAATGATATTATCTTTATGATAAAGAATTATTGTTAGGTTAGATATTTCTTTTCTTTAAACAAACAAATGTTGAAAAGAAACAAAGGGAGTAAATTGTGATTTAGTGTAGGTCAATTAGAGATATAATCATGACAATAGTGCTATACACATTAGTGTTGAGTACCTACTGACTGACTCTCGCGTACCGATTTAATGTAGAGTTGCGATTTGTATAGAAAGGAAAAAAGACTTAAAAATATTGTATAAAGTTAATTTTAAATATTTTGGATTTTATATCTGTTAGTAATTGTTATAAGCTTTAATGTTTTATTAATCTAGGCTCAAATAATATTAAGTAAAACTAACAATAGCTAAACAGTGGAAATAATAGGAGAAAGTAGGTACCTACTTAAAATGTAGAAAAAATAAAAAAAAATCATGAAAATTTAAAAGCTATCTATACCTAAGGTATAGATTGTACTTAAGTAGTTATAATAAATATTATTAAATTAGATTTTTCGTAAGTGACCTATCTGTCAGTTAGAAGATTAGGCACTATTACAGTATTGTAACTCTGACACGATTACTAAACTTTTTAAAAATCCCAGTATTCACATTTTTAGCTCAGAAAAATTACAATCAGATACTAGGTATTATTCAAGGATCTTTTTTGTTTCATTTGATAATACCTTTCTCAAGTTTATTAACTCTTTCCAGAGCTTTCGAAATGCGGGCGTCGGCCATCTAATTGTTGTGAATTAATTGTTACATCCATTTAAAAACCACCATCCATTGTGTTCACAATTGTCGCCTTCATTCCCCAACAGATTGGAGCTGTAATTTCTCTTATTGAGCACGCCAATGTGCTTAATTGGTCGTACTCTTATGGGCTTTGGACTTACTTTCCTCTAAACATGATTAATGTCGACCGCGACCAGATGTGAAAAAAGTAAGCAAGACATTCTCTTCACATTATTTTAGTAACTTAATAATAATTTTTTTATGATATTAAGCAGCAGACGAGTATCTATCTGGTGTTAAGTGGTCGCCGCCGCCCATGGACATTTACATCCAACCTCAAGCAGGCTCGAAGTCCTGCCTGAAGTCGTATGTAGTTGCGCTGCTGCCCCGGAGGCTGATGGTCGCCTCGTGTATGTAAGTGGCCGGCCACCGCAGCTTTCCACCGAAACACAAATGAATTGCTTCATTTGCTTCACGGCAGACATGGGTGCAGCGGTCGAACCATAAAAGTTCTACCACCTAAATTGATGTAAACTTGTGAGATGTACCAAAATTCAAACATTATCTGAAAAGCAAATTCCGATAAGTAAACTTATCTGATTCTAATGTAGCCTATGCCTTATAGTTAAGTTTCATTAGGGTTAGGTTAGAACATTAATGTATTAATTTATAAATTTTTTTTTGATAAAAATATATAAAAAAATCAATTAAATACGAATAAACGCGTAATCAAAATTAAACAAATGAAAAAAGTACTTTTCCTTTAACTATTAACATATATTAAAGCGAATAACTCATAAATTAGATTAGAGAGACCGTACGTCCTCATTTCGTGTCGCGTTTAGCAATCGTTACATTTTTCAAGGCTCATTTATCATTAAAACGCTAACAGCGACCTCGGTTAGTTCCAGCGATGCGAAAAATAGCATTTTTCATAATGAAAATTAATAAAAGAAAAACAATATTCCCGGACGTCTCAATGCAAGCGACCCTGTCGTGTAAGCGATTTTTTAAATTTAATTTAGGACACAAATAATATTATTGATTTTTTTTACATATTTTTTTCCTAATAAATTACCGCCGGGACTAAATTTAAGCGGCTGATATAAAGCGGCAATACATCAAGACAGATTTCCGATTTCACACGCGTGCACGCCTGCGTCACGTCTCGAAATCACCTCGTGAAGTGTGGAAACGCGAAATAAAAGCAATTCTTTCTAATTAACTCGCGTCCGAGATTGAGCCGAGTGACCGAAATAGACACGGGCGAACATCCACTGATTTACGCACAGCGACTGTTTCGAACGCATCCGAATAATTAAAGTTCAGTATTTATTTGATTGTTTTGATTCGTGCAGCTTTGCCCGACGTGGCGCGTTCACGGAATGTTCAATCGTTTCGGAATCGATTTCTATCCGATTGATTAGAATTTTTAGAATTCAATGTCTTGTGACAGCTGCTGGAATATTAAAGGTATTTTTATTTTGGGTTGCGTGTCTATAAAATACCTTGTTTTGACTTTAACTTAGTACATTCTTGGGAGAGTTTTGTTCCAGTCTATTTATATAAATATGATAGTGGCAGTTTGATAAAATTTTATGAATCTGTAGTATAAAATAAATGTTAGCACATTAATTAACACACGTTATTTCCTTGTTTTATTTTTCTGTTATGGTAAAAGATTTTAAGAGACTATTTTTTTAAGGCAAGTAAACATTGTTTTGTATCTAAAAGGCAAATTTGCAAAGATTAGATACGATTTTATGAAAATGTAGAGTTCACGAGTGTAATCTTTTATAATAATCTTCCTATCCTGAACTTTGTCCAAATTATTATTTAGTACATATTTCACAATAAATCCTTATTATTCCTTATGTCGTTTAGGATTTTTTTCCAAAACTATGAGCGTACCGCAGACTACGCGTCATGCTGTCTCACCGGTCACGAATAGTGTGACAAAGAAACAGAATGTGTGTGTGACTGTGACTAATGAAAGAGCATTCGTTGATTAACCCGTCCCTGTCGTACAGCCACGTTGTCAATGTAGTAAAGAAGCATATGCACAATGCTAGAGAATGGTGTTCAAGACTAGTTAATACTAATTTTATTGTAAGCTTCCAGACTTAAATACGAGTAAGTACATGATATAGGCTTATAATGTTTTGAAATTAATATTAAATTAATAAATATTTAAAAAATTAAGGCTTATAAATTAATACAGTTTTATATTTAAAATTTAAAAAAAGATTTAATTTTGTTGGACACATTCAAATCAATAAAATATTCTGGTACGATACCTAATGGATAATGGAGGTATACCTAATGGATGGTGCATAAGTAACCGACCTGTCTACCACCATCATTAATTGACCGTTTCATCGCTGCAATGTTTCATTAATATTCAAATCTAATTCCAGCGTATAAACGCATATGAACACACTTGCAACGAACAGTGAACGAGTGACCAGAATTAATCGACTCTAATTACATTGATATTAATGTCACACTCTGTTCACCGTTATAAGAAATTCCACTCAAACATGACTCAATAAAATTAGCATGATAATGCTCAAATATCGCTCCATATAAAAACCGTTTTAAAGCCCGTAAATTTTTATAACGCTCTCGCATGACACTTATACATTATGGCCCTAATCGTTTTAAGAAATTATATGTTTATAACAAATCTTTGAAACGTATAGCTCCAGTTCCATAATATGGAAATGAAAATCCTTGTGTCTCGTAAACATTACTATTACGAGTATATCGCTAATAACTTAACTAGATTTGCATACGTTATTCTACTGAACTGCGCAGTTTGAACGTGGAAAAAGTTTTGACTTATGTTAAAATATTCAATTCTAAAAAACTGCTCCTGTAGATAGTATGTTCTTAATTTAAATACATTTTTAAATGTTATAATACAATAAAAACAAATTTGATTTATCTAAATGTTTTCTATACCTACATCTCCTTTTATTTAACGCTTTAGTTTTTTCTTTTACATTTTACAATTAAAAAATAACAATTTTGACGTATTTATTAAAAGAAGTTGCCTTTTCCTCTTACTTTAATTAAGTAAATTTAACGAATTAGTAATAATTCTGACATTTCATACTTATAGGCTACGACACATGAGCTTAAAATTCAACATTATCGTTAAGGTTACGGTGCCTATACACAAGGCTGCAATAAAGAGCTTAAAATTTTGTCATATCGAGTTACAAATCCAGGCAATGTGTTTCGGGATTGTGTTACTGTATCTCATTGTCGTGTGTGGCAGCCATAAAAGTTTCTGATTTGCATAAACACAGCATCTAATTCGATGTCATAAGTAACGTATTAATCAAACGACTTTTTTCACCTCGGTAAATTACTCGATCCCTCGATTAAAATATAAACGTTAATCGGAGATACGAAATCTTGTTTATACTAATTTACATTAATTCATAATTAAAACCGTTTGGGTCGTTTTGGGTGGAACTTGGTTTGGTGGAGTATAGTTGATTCATCGATTGATGAGCTGTGATTTATGTTTGACGCCGGCGCAGGCGCCGCATTGCGGCAAACATTAGATTTCAATTTTTGGTTTTCGAAATTCTAAGTTAAGGTATTTTGCCTCTAAAATATTAATTACAGTTAAGTATTTATAAATACGGGTGTTTTCAAACATTGCGTAAATGAATGATGCGCGTGTGATGTTATTTTTGTTTTTTTTTGTTTTGATTCACACCACGTGGCTCTAAGTTATCCTTCAAACCCGTCGACGCATTGTCGACTGCCCTGGTGTTGCTCATGTTCATAGGTGGCGGTGACAATTAATTTTCAGGCCCGTTGATTGTTAGGATTAATAAAAAAAAAAGAAATGCTTTTTATTCAATTAAAATACTCTTTTAAAATACTGTGTGCTTTGTCGATCTCTTATCATTTGCTCGTCGTGTGGAGGAGTTGAAGTCGTTATCTCTATTGCGTAGGTGACACAAGAATCTAAGACAATAAAAATTCTAAACGAGATTCGAACGCTCGTAAGGCATTAACGGACCATTAATTAGCAGATTTCTTAAATCAATAAATGCCTCATTCCTTTAGATGGTGATTATTAACGTCGTTGTCGATAAGTCCATTATTATAAATTATCTAATTTAATTCCGTTTTGTTGTTTTCGAGACGCGACTATTGTTTTAATATTTATAAAGGCTTTTTTTTCTATCTATAGGCATCTAAATTATCTATCAACGGTTAATTTATACGCGTTTCGTTAGTTCAAATTGTTTATGGGTAGACGTTCTTGTTTTTATAAAAAGAAAGCTAGTCTTTGTTATACTAAATTGAGAACACTCTTGAATTTCACTAAAAAAAAAAATTTTTAGAAAAGATTTACTTTAGCTTTTCTTAGGTATCAGGTATATTTTTTATAATAAAAAATGGCAAATTATTCTCCATTGCACAAATATTTAGGTAGGTATTATAGAATTTTACAGCAGAATTTCATTAAAAATAGAAAATATACGAGTAGGTGAATCTATAACGGACAAAGATTTAAGTTTCTTTATAATTATATCTTTTTAAGATATTTCATTGACATTTACATGTCTCCGTCGTACATATTTTTATTATAAATCCATGTCAGCCATATTGGAAATCCGATAAAATAACAATTAAGGCAACATTAATAGCCGATACAATGGTCGCTTGCGCCCGCGTCCCTCTGATAAATGACCCGACTACGGCGCGAGTATTTGATTTATAACATTATTTGAACAGAAAAGAAAGAAAAAAGAAGAAAACGATCAAGTACTGGATGATATCACTTCGGTTGGTTCCGTCTAATAAAAAAGACGAAACTTTAGTTTAAGAAAATGATTGCCGTAATGTCATTAATATGTTAATGATATATTTTATAGTTACACCGCATCACACACTTCATTCACTTATTCACCGGTTGCCTTCAACCCTTTTTATGTACACGGCACGGGTGTCTCCCCACAACCGGGGAAGGCCTGGAGCATACTCCACCACGCTGCTCCAATGCGGATTGGATTCACCGGTTACCTGATGTTAAGTAGACACTGCACCGCAACACATGCACCCAAGCCGAAACAGCAGAGGTGTTATCTGAGGTCGGGAATGGATGTGACTACTAATGACTAAGGTCTAAGCAAGATTGAAGAAACTTTATGTAGATTATAATAAGAATCATTGGTAGAAAAATTTGATTGTTTGTTTGTTTGTATTGAATTGGCTCCGAAACTACTGGATCAATTTGAAAAATTCTTTTTACGCTACTATTCTTAACGCGGGTGAAACCGCGTGGCACAGCTAGTCTTAAATACTTATAAAAGTTACGGAACCCTAGAAAGACTTGTTTATTCAAACGTAATCGATCCAAAGATCGCTCAGAATGCTCGCGTCTAATTATTACGAGAGACGACCATTGTGTTCCAGATTTTAGAACAGTGTACGACTGTTTGAAATTCTTTCACGTTAACATTCGATTGACTTAACGTTTATTGAGCACGAAATTGGTGTCGAAAATACGTTTTTCGGTTAGAATTGGTTTTTTTATAGAATCGTATTACTTGTTGGGGAATGACAAAGAATTTTGTTGTTGTGTTTGGATACTGGTAGTGGTAGGTATGACTATAGAGAATTACTAATTATTTAGTGCGCTTTGCGGTTCTGGTTCTGCTTTAGGACATTTGGCCACTTGGAGGGTAATAAGTTCAGCTTATGAATATATCTCTACCTATGTATGTTTGTTCTTTTGTGATATTGTGGAGACCAAACGCGTTGGCTTATTTTGATAATTCTTCAATTAATGTCAATCGTCAATCGAATTTTCTGATACTCACCTGACAGTACCTAATCAAAATTCAATATAGTGACCAGCTGAAAAAAAATCATAGTTTTTTTTAAATTATTTTATTATCCCTTCCACGAAGACGGAATCGCGGTAAGAAAAAAGAAGTATTTACATATTATTATTTCACGTGAATCATACCTGTAAATAAAAAAAAATTTAGGTAAATATAAAAACATCGCATTATAGTCGAAAATATTTAGAATCTAATGTTGATCTTGTGTAAAGTTAAAAAGGGTTGATGTTCAATTTTATGACCACTATAAATGCCACATAAAAAAGGATGAAGCGTTTTAATTTCTCTCGCCTTAAATGAGGCGGTGTTAATTTTAACTCGTATTCCTTTTAATATTGCATACTAGTATTTTCAAGGGTTTGCTTGCAACTCTACACTCTCTAACTCTACATTTAGATGAAACCATAAATATGTAGTTATGAAGGTAAATGTAATGTGTTTGTTTGAAACAGAAGAGTTATTTAAAAAGCATTATGTTATTTGGCTCAGTAAATCTATGGTAATTATAAAATTTACTATAAATTTATAGTAAAATTTTATTTTTAAGACAAACAAAAGCACATTATTATGAGAAAAAACGAGTAGTGTGACGTATTTCTTTATTTTATTTGCTTTGTTTTATATTTATATTTATTTTTACTGTGTTTTTGTTGTGTTATATGCAGGTACTATGTGCTTTAGATGGTATAAAGATTTATTTCATTATTTCAATAATAAAAAAAGCATGTCTGTAGGTACTATACCTATATTACGTAATTAAACTATATATGGCGCCTATTCTCCAACATCGTAACTAATATTACGAATAAATAATATATGAACAGAATGACAAGCAAATGTATAGTTTACATGCGTACGTTTTATACTAATTCCTTGTCATTATAAGAAATTTTATGTTTTTGCTGCATAGCTCACTCTCATAAATATCGGCCGGTTATATTTGTTGGTTTAAGTTTAATGCGTCCTTTACATATTAAACACTCATTTATTTTGTAGCATTTTATTTGAAATAATCTTACGAATGACATTTCGACTTTTATGTGGAAGATGAAGAATAACGTATGCAACCTTTTCTGGTGTCTATAATTGTGTCATAATCGGTTCATAAATAAAATTTATAGAGTGGTCGTTGGTAACATTAATATTTATTTTGTTTTTAGGACTGTTTAAATAAAGTCCATATTTTCTATTGTTGAAATAGGTAGATACCTACCTACTATTAGGTAACAGTATTTTATAATAACAAGCTTTTTATTTTTCTTTTAAACCAAAGTAGAAAAAATCCATTGTCAATGATAAAAAAAGGAAAACTTTTTTCTTAAATCGGTTAAAAATTGATAACAAATTTACATTATTTTTACACTGTTGACTCATAACTGGCACACAGAAATGAAGGTCCTTGCCAAAAATTTAAAAAAAGAAAACCTCTAATAAAGATAAGCGCTAAAACGAACCTTAATTACTGACAAATTGGTCACTTCGAGAAAAAATATGGTATGGACTAAGACCCATTAAACTTTTATCTTTATGCGATCCTGCATGTGCATTATGTGCAACCTTTTTCTGATTTGCCAATAAGGACATGCGTGCATGTTAGCATGCATTTACAAGTCTTGCACACAAACATCGTATATGTTAATGCTGTAAAAATCCGGCTCACTCTTATACTAATGTGATTTATACAGTAATTGTTTTAAATTTTACATCGACAGATACGATAGAGTCATTATTTTTCTGTAGGTGTTGTAAAACTGTTTTCGCACGGCAGATGCCTATTGTCGAAAACAACTTAATTTAAATTACTTCATTAATAGCCAGTTAGTTTAGCTCAACGATCTATTTATTCTTAGGTATTAGGGTTACGCTGAAAATACGTAAATCCTCATAGTTAGTTTATATATCGGGCAGCCAAATCCATTCAGAGAACTTTTATATCTCATTGGTATCACGTATGACGTGTCTATCTCATTCGTCAATTAACGTGTCACGTGACCGCTGACCAATAGCATTAATAGTTTATAATAGGCCCAATATGTCCCTCGGGTCAACTATACTGTAAATTACGCGGTCGATAGGTTATCAGCTCGCCTGAAAAAAGTATTCTATAATAATACAATTACTAACATAATATTTTTCTTGTATGCTCCATTAATTCTCAATCATGTTCAGAAGATGAAATTTAATTTTATAACACCTGTTTTTGTTTTCACAATAATATACCTACCATACTTTTTCGTAGATCAGTTATCTACTTCTTACCGGCGACTAAATACAGCTACTGAACCCTTATGCCAATATAATTATTATTTAATATAGATACGTTCTTGTTAATCTATTTTATGTTATCGTTAAATAAACTGTTGACAGGTCACCGGTGTCATCAATTTACGAGAGCCTAAAGATATTTGATTGAATTAACATAACAAAATCATTATTAAAATATCTTAAAAATGGGCTAATAATAATTATCTCGGTCTAGGGCAAAGACCTCAATGGTAATCAAATAGTAAAAAATATTTTGCAGCTGCTTCGTTAATAATACCTACATACATACATTATATCTAATTATTAGCTCCTTACGAAATTCTGCTAAGATTTTTTTATTTTTAGCTACATTGCGATTAGATATACCGATTTGATTTTTTATATTATAGCTGTGACTTCCATTATTGATTTAACTTTACATAAAGTCCTTACGGAATTGTGGAGAAGTTTAAAATTGAACAAGGTGAATAATTATTGTATAAAAGTTTTCAAAACACATTAAAAATGTGACCACTGATTTAAATACCTACTTTATTAAGTAATTTTGGTTTGGAATGTGCAAGTACATCGAAATGAACATATCAATTAAGTGACGTCGGTAACGGTCTAGGGCCAATAGACCTGACTAACCTAACTTTTCCACTAAGTACTCCTAGTAGCAAAAGATCCGTGACATTACGGATGGCAGTGAAAAATTTAAGCTTTAAAGTTTCAATAAGAAACTAGGTTTCCATTAAAATAATGGATTTATAGTTTTTTCTATAAAAGTATAAATGATTTAATAAACAGATAGCAATCGAACTGTAGAGTTCATAGAAACTGAAAGCAAATAGAATCTCTACACGAATAACGCCCGTGACCCGACGACGCCGCATTCATATATTTACTTTATCTTGTTCAATACACTTAAATACAAATTAATACAAGCGAAGGACCGGACCTTAATGGCGGTCCGCACTGTTTATTTTACACCTCGGTTGGGACACGCGAGGTTTATTTATTTTTAATTTTTTTTATTAGCCAGAATGTACCACGCTTTTAGCGCCTTCGAAAAAGGTGCCTAGAAGTTCTTCTCGGAATCAAACGATAATAGATACAATTTGAGGGTAGATATGTGAATGTAAACATCTGTATTGTAACATTTTGATGAGAAACTTTTAAGTATAACAGCTTTATAATTTATACTGTAACATAATAGTGCTTTACGTGAAACTTAATGGGTCAAGTTCAATTCCCAACCGCACGCACCATATCTAGGAAAGAAAAATTGTTTAGGCACCTCCGATAAAATTTACATTTTTATCTCAATTACTTACTTAGGGGATTAAAACCAGCGCTCGGGTTTCGTACTTATTAAAAGTGTCTACTGATTATCGATACGATATTGACATTAATATTCGAAAAATATTATCGAAACACCTCAGTGGTCGATAAGAATGTCAGGCCACACGCAGCAGGTCATTAGACACCTCCCCAAGGAAAATAAATTAAACTAAACGAGTATCTCCACCAACAATCTTATTTCGTAATAACAACCTTAATTTCTGAAGATAACTTCCTCAAATTTGTTATACATGACCGCTTTTCTTACTTACACTGCTATCGTCAACAGTAAAAACCGCGCAATGGTTATCGTTCCATAAGTTTGTCGCGCAAAACGTAACCAGAATAAGTAAATCCGGATCAATTAAATGCCATAGGATACAAGTACTATAAGTCAGTTTGAAAGCGAAATCCAAGAAGTAATGACTTCAGCCTCTAGTTTATGGAGGAAAAGAGACGGAAAATGCTTTTTATCACACTGTCTCTCTTTCTCCATGGTGGTTATAGCTGTAAGTTTTAATTAAACAGGGCGCAGTGTCTGTTTCTTCTTACGTATCTAAATGTTTCTCAATAAATTTTTATAGAGACACTTAATTTTCGGAAACATACGACAAGGCTCTTTTGAAATTCTTCAAGAATACCTTTAACAATTTTACACATTACTGTGGTTGATACAATTTAAGATAAAATCATTTATAATCAAAAACACATACCTACCAAACAATAATCTAAAATCAGAATCAACGAAATTTTATCTTAATTTAACTAATTCGAATCAACAAGATAACATCATTCAAATCTAGCATTACCTTACAAAAGATATTAAAGATAAAAGATAAAAAAAGAAGACAAGAAGAATTTTATTGTACCCACCTACTGTTCCAAATACCAAGAACAAACTACTTTAATATTCAAGTACCCTGAGAACAATTAAAAATCTATTTAGTATGCGCAAAACGTAATAGACTATACGTTCACCTGACAGTTTGGAAGTACCTATAAAACGTTCGTTATAGCCATACTTTAGCAATTCTGATGCCGGTCAGAAAAGAGGACGAATAAAACGGTCCAGTTGGTAATCGGTGAAGTAGTAAAATGAGGCATTTTATTGTTTACATGTCACTTAATTAGACCTGTAAGGACGTGGACGGAAAATGTACGTAGATCATAAAACTTGGATCAGGTGCAACGGTCTAATAAAAGGTGTATGTCAAATGCCTCAATACGTGTGTTTATAGAGTCCATAGCGTCCATATGAGTTCAGTGTTTCCGTACAATTAATTTACTAGCTGTGACGAAACATAAACAATTTTGAACAAAATTTGTTAATATTTTATGTTATTACTAGCGACCCGCCCCGGCTTTGCACGGGTGCAATGCTGATATCTACTAAATACACTACAGAAAAACTGTGAACGTTTGTTTATACATACGAGTATAAACCTTCCTCTTCAATCACTCTATTTATTAAAAAAAAACTGCATCTAAATTTGTTGCTTAGTTTTAAAGATTTAAGCATACTCGTACCTACATAGGGATATAAGGACAGAGAAAGCGTTTGTTAGTTTTATACTATGTAGTGAAGTACAAAGGTGTCCTTAAGGGTGTGTTATGATTGGACAATTGTAACAGTAAGCAATAGATTGATAGCAAAATAAAACCTGAACTCAACTCCAAATGTCAAAATGTATTTTAAGTAGAGCATGATGTTTTATAGATGGAGGTCACGCCTCACTGTCTGATTAAGCAAAACTTTCGTGCCCCTTATCAACATTTTCACAAATTAGAAATTCGGATTTATGAAACAGATAAACCTTGAAAGATAGCTAACAATACCTCGTTCAGTGGTGTGCTAAAAAATAGTTCCCCTCTCATTAAGTACATGTCGGAAAAAATTTTGGCATACAATTACCGTTTACCCCTACCATTTGATCATCCATTTCAATTCGGATTTTGAAAACGCTATTTTTATTTAACGTCCAATTACAATAACTTTTATCCTGAGGTAATTCCTAGTACATAATAACGAACATTTGATTGCCGAATAAGGAAACGATTAGATAGGCGTGTGCGATACATAACGATCGTGATACGATCGCAATTCTGTAACGTGACATCGATGCTACTACATTGCACAAGAACATTGCTTATTCCTACTTTCAAATTGTGATTGATCCAATTCAAAAGCACATTTCACTTTAACACATTCCCACCAGTTATGACTGCGTTATTACTTTACTTCTTGTTAAACTTCTCAGATTCATCTATTTTTTAATTCTTTTCTGCTAGGAAAACATGTTTAATTAAAAGTTCCATAGCCATGTTATTTCCACAATAAAACATGTTTACCTATAAACTTGTTAGTGGGTATTCAGCTGATAGGAAGTCTTAAAAAAATTATGAAGATTGGATTATAATATATTTTTTCTTTCAAGCCTAAAACGGACGGCTGAAAATTCTTTTGTTAAAAACCATGATTAAAAGAGAGTAAAAGAAAGAGTAACAAACATCCATCCATCCATCCATACTTAAAATTTTTCGAGTTTATAATATTAGTAGGACTTTGCAAACCCTACGTTACAAAAGGTTATAACTAATCTCGAACGTAACTCGATTATTCATCGCTCCTTTAGACTCATAAGTCACACAAATAGTAGGGGCTCTACCGTAGTCTGAACCTACCCCGTTAATTTACGACAGTTCGGGCTCACACGCAACTATAAATCAAGATGAATTACAACAATGATCGGATCTGGCATCGACGTTTAATCCGGCATTCATTACTTTGTACGAAGACGCGCCGTCGCCTTCTCTACCGGCGAAAATGTACTTGACGACAAAATTTAATTTTAACGTAAATTATATTCATTTTGATGCTCGCTAAACCGATGAAAAGATATTTTAAGTGATATTACAAATGAATAAAATAAGTGTTGTGAAAGGCAGTAGAATGTAAAGGGGATAAAAGATTATGTTTACTAACTTGCAGCAAAACTAAGCAATACTATTAGGATACTAAGCGATAACTAACTTTCTACTTAAGAAACTTCTTATTAATTAGTTCGATTAATTTCTACCATCTAGAACACTTACCTTCAATGTAATATTTATAATCTCTCTCGATAACATTATCATAAATAATAAACCAGATTTCTAATCTAGAAACAGGATACAAGTAGGTAAATAACAAATGTCTCACTGACATACAACAAACAAGTTCATTTAAATCAATACCAGTTAATAAATGGATTTATTGAAACAATAACAGACAACACTGGGCCTAAATCTGCGTTTTCACTTGTATGCTCGTTCAGAACTTACCTACTTTTACATGATTCGTTTACATTTCACTTGCTTCAACCCTTTTTTATGTCCCACTGCTGGGCATGGGTCTCTCCCCACAACCGAGGAAGGCCTGGAGCATACTCCAC